>VZSG01000320.1:660401-670981 GCA_013398315.1 Nothoprocta pentlandii
GGGCGGCGGCCGTTGGGCGGGGGGCGGCCGTTGGGCGGCGGCCGTTGGGCACCCAACGAGGGGGCTTCCTCGGCGGGGCCGCCTGGGCTTGGTGCCGGGTTCGGGTGGGGGGTCGGAGCTTGGTTAGGGCCGCGGTGCTGCCTGCACGGTGCGGGGTTCCCGGGGAGCGCTCGGGGTAACCGCCTCGCAGGCCGCAGCATTTGCGTGCAGGGACTGACCCTCTCCCGGAATGACGCCTTGGGGTTGCACAGCCTGACTAAAAAGTTCTATCTCTTCAGCCCTGAATGTGGATTTGTAACATGGTACTGCTTGGACATCTCATTTTAGACATTTTGAGTTCATTTAGGTGTTTAAAAGTTGCACTTTAATGCATTTTTCTCCCTCAGGGCGTTCTTTGTGACGAGGACATTCTTCTGTGCAAGCCCATTTGTGTTACAGAAGCACCATGGAGAACTAATCAAGCACTTAGGTGACATCCAGCCCTACCAGCAAGTAGTCCTGACTTTGTGCTCAGTGTATAACAAGCAGAACAAGCTCGCTGTATAACAAGCAGAAGTGAATGCAGTTAGAGAAAGGTGAAGGAGTAAATGATGGAGGCTGTGCACGTTAGGAAACCATCTCCATTTGCCACCTGCACAGTCAGCATTAGCTAGTTGGCCAAACAAAGTTATTCCCACATGTAACACACGTTGCATGGGGGGTTCTTCTCAACTAGCTGTTGGGAAGTTGCCATTGCTGATAAAGCAAAGAGAGGTGTCAGCTGCACAGTAAGGTTCTTGTGCATGGCGAAGTCATAAGAGGTCCTAACCAGGAGTTTTTTTTTTTTCTCAGACAGTGGCAAAAGGTGTATAATCATTGCAGTGAGAGGGTGTCTCGCAGGAGATGAAAGGTGATTCGCACTGACAATCATTATTCTCAAATAATGATTGAGAATCAATCATTATTGATCATCATCATCGGAATCATCCTCAAATAATGATTATCTGGCAATCATTATTCTCAAAAAAAACTTCATTATTCCTTTGCTCAAGTAGTATCTTCCAGAGAATTACACATGTGCAGTTGCAGATGTGGATCTTTCTGAACAAGCCCTGGTCATGAGCTGGCAAATTCTCTGAACACCTTAGAGCACCATTTATCTTTCCTCATCAACATTAAACATATTTACAAAAATTAAAGCATCTGAATTTTTAGAAAGCTCTGAAGTCTTTAGTCACTTCCTAATCAAGTCCTGCAGTGAGAAGGAAGGAACATAGACCTAAAAAGGCAAGCACATGCACGTTGCAGGTTGTGTTACCTAGATGTAGTAATCTAGTCTTAAAGATTACGAGGAGTATGGACTATCTTGACTGTTGGCAGTTGTAAAGTATAGAGTTCCTTTTGCCATCTTTGACCAAAGCTGCGTGCTTTTGCTTTGAACTCTCATCTCTCACAGCTTTGCTTTCTCCTCTTCCATTTCCACCACGGAATGACCGGAGTGTCTCTGCCTGCTTGTGCATCTGCAGCATCAGTGAAAGAGGGCGACCGAAGCGCGTGCCCCATGGCGGGAGCTGAGCCAGGTGACGTTTGTAAGTCAGGGCAGCTCTGCTCCGAACCAGCCTACACCCCTACCCACCTCCCAAGGGCTGCAATTAGCCCTGTTACCACCTCTTCCATACACTGATAGTGCCCTGTCAGCATTTGACTCCTGGGAGGGAGGCTGTCCAAAGGAAACCTCTCCAACAATGGAAGCCTTTTTCTTTAATTCCCAACCTGCATTTTGTTGTGACCAGTCTGTATTTCTGTTTTTTTTTTTTTTTTTCTTGTGCAAACACTGTCCTTAAGTAGCCTTGCTCTCCTGTGTGCATTCCCTGCCAGATGTATTTATAGACAGCAATCTCGTTCCCTCACAGCCTTTATTTTGCAGGACTAAACAAGCCACACTGCTCTTATTCCCCTCATTAAATAGGCCACCCTTTCATTTGATCATACTAGATACACTTTATGGTATTTGCAAACCCTGCAGAGAGTTTATTCTGAATATTTCATGTAGCAAGTATGCTGTTGAGTCTTAAATGCATGCTTTAGCTGAATCCACGATGACCTTATCATTTTACAGAAATAGTTAAATAAAACTGTTTACTTTTATCTAGCAATTCATTGCTTCAGCAACTAGAGTATACTTTAGAAAGTGTATACTTTGGATTATTTTACCTCTAGGAGGTTTGTGTCTGTTTAATAATTCATTGAGAAGTAAATCTGACTCTGTTTATTACTCTACTAAAAAAAAACAAGTTTGACTGATACAGTGCAGTAAAACTCAAAACTCCTAGTCATTCCATCATGACATAACCCTGCTTCTAGTTTCTGGGCCCTTAAGCTGGTCACATAAAAGCCATTTTAAGCATAAAATTAACCTAGCAGTCCTAGGGTCATCCCAGGTCAGAAGTGCCTTCTCACTTGAAGATTGCAAAAGATTTAGCAATTCATGCTAAAAAAATTGTGATGGGCACGTTTTCAACTCTTTGAAGTTGTAACACATGGCAGGATCCTGCCTCAAGTTGGGAGGGGAAAAAAATCAGATTATATTTCTCTCGTTTGGGGAATTTCCAGTATTGAAAACCAAGTCGATGCTGATCCTGTTTCGAGAAATTGTATTCCCTGGTTATTCAGATAGTATTTCTACCATTCCCCAAAGGTTTTGAATCTATTTTAGGATCATAATTTCTAACCTAGTCAAAAGCAAAATTCATTTGAGTGTGATATTTTTAATAGATAATGCTCTATCCTTTGTTGATTCTGCTGATGTAGGAAGTCTGAAGAACCCCACCAAAGAAAATAGAAAATGACAGGCTTGCAGATTGCAAATGTGATTTTTGTGTTAGTCTGGCAGCCTTGCTGAAAATGCAGGGTTGCTGCCTGTCAGAGTCACCATTTTTTTCCAAATTTTGACTCACTGAAAGCTAAGCAATGCCCGGGCTGCTAGACAGGAGAAGTTTTTCAAACAAGACTGAAAGCTGAAGATTTGCTTGTTGTTACCAATGTTCTAATCAACTCTCCCACACGGCGGGAATGTGAATCTGCACCTCAGAAGCCCAAGGAAATATGAGCAGGGACAAAATCACAGTGAATAGAAGGCTTCACGTGATCTGCATTATCATGTCTACAGAAGCAGACAAAAAACCTAATAGTTCCAGAAAGTGTAGAAATACATGTGAATTTTTTAAACTTACTAACATGAGAGAGCATGTCAGAATTTCTAATAGAGATCGAATAGAAAGTCTTTAAGCAAATACGAGTTTAAACATCAGTCTCAATAAGGCTCTAAATTTGGGAATAATTTATATTATTTAACTTCAAAACACTATAACAAGTTTTTTTAAAAAAAAATAGATTTAGAAAATAAAGTACATAATAAAGGTGCTCTACCAAAATTATACAGTCAATCTAGAGAACATGCTAGCAATAGAAAAGAGGAGCCCTGACTTCTTCTGTTATGATATAATGGTTTGACTTACTCTGTTGATTTTTTATGTATATTCGTTTTTATAGTGCCATAATAAGAATACTACTAAAATAGAAACCTTGTGCAGCTTTTCTTGAGTATTTTCCAAGATCCTGGTCTCAGAATAGACCGCAGTACTTTATACTGTGTGTCTTATTCTGAAAAAAAGAAAATTCTCACAAAACCATGAAAGATTTTCCCTGCCTTCTCTTGACAGAATGGCAAGGCTGAGAAGTAAAAATATCAGGAAAAAGTCTGGGAGTTACTGTGAGTCGTTCTCCCAACATGAATTCAGCGCTCAGAAGGTTAGTAGGACCAAAACCAAAAGTATTTAAAAAAAAAAAAGCGAAGAGAAAGCAAAGCATAAAGCGTGTCACAGTACTGCTTGCAGCTGTGGAGCGCCACTTCATTCAGCACCGCATTCAGTTCTGATCACCTCAGAATCCATATTGCAGAATTTTATAAGATTCAGGATTGGATACCCAAAAGACCTCAGAAGTACGAAATGGCAAAATCCTGGAATGCCAACACATTAGCAGCTTTGAAACACAAGATACTGCCTCAGGTCCAGGCAGTTCCCCAGGCTCAGATTACTGGAAGCAAAGAAAGCTTTGCTTCTTTGCAAAGGATTCTTACTGTATGTTTGCCCTTTTCTTATGCTTCTTTTTGTGTTAGATGGGCTTTGGTCTGGTCTGTTGCAGAAGTTACAGTGATCATTTGAGGAGAGATGAAATACGTTTGAGTTCATTAGCTGGGAAAATAAATGAGTATTGGGAGCAGGTTGATAGATGATGAAAAAAATGATTGATTCCAAAAAGAAGATTGGACAAACTTAATCAGTACAGCATCATTGATGACTGTTAAGTGCAGTGGTCAAGTGAAAACCTCCGGCTCACAAGGTCACTCACATTCTGTGTGCTAGAAGCTGAGAGGGGATATTAACAAGAAAACAGGCAATGTAAGGATTGAATCGGACAGGTAGGACAATTCCACCCTGTCTGTGAATGATTCTGAGCTTTGTGAAGGGTGGTGGGGTTAGATTTAGGAAAACCTAAGAATAACTTTTGTGTTGAGAGCCATGATACGTCACTGAAATTCTGTTTCTCTTGCTTCCACTCTCATTTTATTATTTCCTAACTCTCTCTGTGCCTTAATGGCAAAATCCTAAATTATTCACGTGCCAGAAGTGTTTTACAGCCAAATAGGAAATGACAGAGCTGGCTGCCGGCTCCCTAGGCTGCAGAAGTTGAGCAACTCTGCTCAGTTTCCAAAGAAAGGCGGATGGGCTACTGGGAGCGGCAACGGGAGCTCCATTGCCATGGATTATTTCATTTCTTTGTGGCCAGGTGGTCCAGCTGTAAGACAAGTCAGAGTATTCCCCTGCCTCTAGGAAAACTCTCGGATGAAAGTCTTGGTAAAATATTGCTTGGTTTTACTAGCTATAAACATCTCAGTTCTAAAGAATTTAGTCGGCCAGATTGCAGTCGGCCTGTCACGAGCTTCTGTGTTACCCTTACTCCAATTTTGCCCACAGACACTCAGGAAAATTAAGACAATTGAAAGTATTCAATTAATGCACCTAAGCTGAAGTACTTACAACTCCCTCATTAATGTTTTTTCGAAGGATAAAGTGTCCTTGGGTCCCTGTAGCCTGCAATAGGGAAGCACAGAATGAGAAAGAAGAAGCACAGAATGGGAAGGAAATGGGATGCATCTCGCTGGACTAATTGCTTTGCCACAGCTCTCATCTTCTACCACGGGTATGGAAACAACCAAATCTCTACTGGGACGCTTGGGTGGGAGAAGTCACAGCTCGTTTTCCCCTTCCCGTCTGCTGGAGTCAGCAAGAAGGCAGTATGGATCTCAGAAGGATTAACGGAGTGAAAAGGGCCCCTGTTGGGCAAAGCAGCCAACCCAAAGGTACTTCTCCTCGCGGCAGAGGCAGGCACAGGCAGCTGCCAAACCACGCGGGGCTCTGTGTGGCTGCTGCAGAGTTTGCCCTTTCCTCAGCATGAGGAGCATGTGAACTTGAGCCTTCGTCTTGCCCCATCCTTCATCTGTCTGAAACTTTTTCCATTATATCACAATTTCACTGTGAAGAGACATAAATTTTAGGGTTGTGAAGTTCAAACAGTGGTTAAATCAAAGAGCTTCAAAAAGGACTTCTATATTAACGCAATGGAGACTATTTACCCCAAAGTCTGTTCCCAGCTGCATTATTACTAAAAGAAAACTACATTATACTTGTGTCTCAATTCTTATGTCTACGAAGTGGGAACAATAACTTTTATTCATCCTTAATGGGACTTTTATAAGGCTAAGTTTATTTGAAAGCTACCTGATAACCCTGGACAGAAAGCTCAAAGCTTAAAGTATTAAATATTATTTTACTGTTCTTATTTTATTACTGCAAGATGATAGTTACTAGTGCAAATAGAATTTCTTCATATATGCTCTCAATTCCTTTGCTTAAAATGGAGTCTTTGGTATAACACAAAGCAAAAGAAACTGTAATTTTAACGTGCTTGTTATAGAACAAATAAGCTTGAAATGGAAAATACGCTGCTATCAGTGACAACATAAATAGTAGCAGCAGACTAGCTGCTAGGTTACCAGTCTGTTTGGACTTGTGTAATTCCTGAGGACTGTTTGTGTTTAACTGGATGAAGATGGAAAAGAAGGTAAACTAGTAAAATTTGTTTAAAAAGGACTGTTGTGCTGGCTGCGCTAAGCAGTCCTCTCTTGTGCCGAGGCCACTTCAGCCTGTTTAGTTTCCATACGCTGTATTTGACTCAGATCATCTCCAGGTAGAGCCCAGGTTGTGCTGCTAATAAATAGCAGAAATGAACCCTGGCTTCCATGGATCTGTGTCCCGGGTTCCATCCTTTCCCACTGCAACGGCTCCGTCTCCCGTTTGTCGTCAATCTTCCCTTCCCCCAGTGTCCACAGCTCCCTCTTGCTGTCTCCCGGCTACCGGCTGGGTGAGAACCAACGTGATGTTGGTTTTGAGCAAGGCATGTGCTGGCTGGCAGAAAACTAAACACACTAAATAACCTTTGAGCTGCGGCCCGTCAGTCAGGGTAGTAAGCTGAAGGAAATGCTCTTACCTTTATGCACCTCTTAAGTTTCATGGTATTTGTCGGGACTGCATATCTTTTAAGATTTCTATTTTTGTATCGATGTGACCAAAATTGACTCATGGGTTCAAATGTTATTAGGATTTGACAAGATAGGTAGCAAATAGTGTTACTGCGTAAGCCCTGTTTCCTCAGGCTTACAGTGTGGGATGATACAATACTTTGTAAACAAGGTTGGAGGGCAGAAGGTCCTCAAGATGCAGAATATTCAGAATATTTGTCTCAGAAATTTCTCTAATTTTAGAACATTCAGGAGAGATCTTCATGATCATAAGAGCTCCGTGGCTTGGCAATAACACTAATAATGACAGAATTTGATTCTAACATTATATCAGAAAAAAAAATCTCCTTTCCATATTTTCTTAGTTCCGCAGAGCCATTTATTGGCATCACAGAGGAAGACTACTGTTGTTTTGATATATCAGGATTAAGACAGGGGTTAGTAGAGACCAGGATGGCTTTACAAGAGCCAAAATGCTCATAAATGACTCTTACTTCTTAAATGACTCTGCTCCAGCAGCTAGGCATTAGGCCATCATTTTCCAAGCATATGAAGTTGTACTTTGTTGTCAGGACCTAGTTTTACACAGGGTAAATAGACCTCCAGAGACCCCATAGACCTCTGTTATTCTTTTTGATGGAAAACACAGGGGTCCCTGCATGGGATGTGGAAGTTGGATGAACTTCTCCACAGCTTATCCCTTCCACGCTTCTCAAGGGCTGCTAATTTGGGGCGTGACAAGGTTCAGGTGCACCCCAAAAGCACTTGGTTTCCTGGCATGAAGTCAACGGGGCAGCAACCCCCTTTTTGTCTGTCCCTTTTATACGGAGTGAGGAGACCGGTCCTGCACGACAGGGTCGTCGCGCTGTATGTCGCAAGCAACCCTATCTAGGACCATTCCTGCGCGCCAGGGTGTCACTCACCTCTCAGGTAGGTCCAGAGGGAGGTGGTAGAGCTACGTGTGAACAAAAAATGCTCATAACGCCACTTGGTCCCCATTGAAGAGCTCAGGAGGCTGCGGGTCACTCCGGGTGTGATGTTAAAGCTGCCTGCAGGGCTGCAGCCTGCGCCTGCATGGGGACAGCATCTTCTCCCTTAAGTATATTCCCTTCCTTTGTTTCACGTTGCCAACCTCTGAGAGTGCGTCTGACTGAAACTCAGACGTGAAATGAACTGGCTTTAGCGCAGTGCAAGTGACAGATGGTACCCGCTCTAAAGCTAAAGGCTGACTAAAATTGCATGCGTTATTCTGTGTGTAATCTCTTCCCCTTGATGTCACTTAAATATGGAGAGCACGTGTTCTCCTGTAGCTCCCAGAATACATTAAAAGTCAGGGAAGTAAGACAAACATCAAATTCACCTTGATATCACTTGGAAGTGAGAATGGAGATGAGCTGAAGTCAGCCGCATTACAAATTAATTTGTTTCTGTCTGTCAATAATTCAAGATTTAATTGAAAATATGTCAAGTTGCTAAAATGGCAGAAAAAGTCATCTACTATCAAAAAAGACGTCTAGGAAGAACTTAGTGCAATCTGGCAGCTATGCCAATTAGGGAGGAACCAAGAAAGGAGTAAATTTGATAAAGGCCTGGTGGGCAAACAATACGCAGCTCCTAGAGCTCCTAATCAGTCAGATAGCAGGGCACATAATATGCTCACACAGAGAAACAAGGTGGTAGAGAAGCTTTGTGAACCCATAGGAGAAACAACGTTGCAAATGCAGATGACAGATGGAGGGAAGTACCCAGAATATGGCTAATTAAATTTCCCAGCTCAATCTGGTCATGCACAAAAACAGATCTAAGGGCTGTGCCGTAACCACCGCAGAGCTTTCCTGCAGGCCAGACCCAGAAAAAGTCCCTCTCAGGAAGCGCTTTCCTATACGGAGGAGTTAAATAGATTTAATTCAAGCAATGTTAACTCGGCAAATTGGGTTTGAAGTTTTGTGAGACGTTTCCTTCTATTGACTTAACACTGTTTTCATGTGTTTATTTTATGACCGTACACTTGGGCCACAGAGTTTGCCAACGATTGTTGCTCTCGGGGCTGTTACCGCTCCCTGCCTCTTCCTCACCGAGCTCTGCAGAAGGCCACAACTCCCCCAGCTCTGCCGGGAGTGACGGGATCACCGGCCTCCTCCAAAATGGGCTGGCAAACTCTAAGGAAGGGCCCAGTGCCAGCCCAGGAGCACTCAGGCACCTCCAGCATCGTCCCTTGTGTGGGCACCGTGCCCTGCTCCTCGGTGATGACAAAGCTACGAGATGCCCCTCCAGCTTCCCCTCTTCCAGATCAAGGGAAAACACTCTTTCCAGAAGGAAGTGGCAGCCCCTCTGATGGGCAAACCAGTCTAAGCAGATTGAAACTGTGCTCAAACCTTGCACCGTTCCTATTGTATTGGTTGGGAATTAGCACAGCTAGCCTGGTGTATCCTTTGTGCAAGCACATTGATAGCGTTGGAAAGGTGCTCTTCTTTGCTGATGTGCTATTCCTAAAAAAATTTAATAAAATAAATTATTTTGTCACAATCTGCAATAGAAAGCTGTGTTGCTTCCTAAGCTGGTATAGAAATGCAAAAGCTGAACATCTTATATTTATTATTAACATCCTTCACAAAGAATATATCTTAGACTTATTTCTTATTATAAGTCTTACCTAAAGACTTATTTCTACCTAATGTGAAATTATGCCTTCATGTAAGAAGGTACCATTTTTAAGTAATTCTAGAACACTGGAAAGACTACCAAGCAGGGCCGAAGGAAGCAAAATAGCTGTAAGAGGCAAGATAGGTGGGAGATGTTAGAGGGTCACTCCTGTGCTGTGTGGCAGAAAAGGTGCCTCACGGAGGGGTGTGCACAGGTCCCACGGCAGCCCCGTATGCTGGATGCCCATCTGTGGCATTTGAAAGAATACAGCTTGAAAAGAAGTAAAACAACAAAAGTAAAGTGCTATATTTTGGAATTAAAATCTTTTATTCCTAGAATCCAGTATACTATATACTTCTAAATATCTTATTTTCTTTTTTTTTTAATATCTCCTTCTCTACTCTTGAGAAAACTACCCAGAAGTCACTAAAACATACAAATGTCTATGAAAAGCATAAATACATAACATCGTTATATTTGTATAATCACTTCTGGTTCATTAAGACAACAAGGCGGCAGCTTCAGAGGTGTTACCTACCTCTCTATTCCTGCTATGGGCACAATTGAGAGCAGCATTGCACTTTATACAGTTTTATAGCCGGAGAATGAAGCTTTATCACCAGGCGCAGTCCAGCACGGAGCTATCTGCGCATTTCCGTGCTCTGATAAGGGCCCGCTCTTCCCTTTCAACTTGCCGGAGCAGCGGAGTCCTCGGAACCAAATCCCTGCGGAAGGGAGTGACTTGTAGCAGTCCATATAAACACGCGCCCCCAGACCTGGGCAAGGAGCACAGACAAATACTGCGTCTGCGAGCGCTCGCTTGTGCCTGTAGCAGCATGCAGGGCAGGTAGTGCCACACTGCAGCTGCCAGCCTGCCAAAGTCCCTAACAGAATTAATATAATGGAATAGATTTAAAACCAAAAACCGTCTTCCCAAAGGCAGCATCAGACTAAGGAACTTCAGAAGGGGCTTAATGCTCAGTGAAAGCTGTACAAGCTTCACACAGGAACTCTGCACATCTTAGGAATTCAAATATTTTGCAGCGAAGCCGCTGATAATGTTTGAACACTCTGATCCTGGTAGGAGATTTCCTCTTTGTAATCTTGTAACAAACCCAAACACAATAATTTATTCAGCGGAACAATTTCTGCATGAAAATCGCAAACTCAGATCTCTCAATTATGAGATTATAAGTCATTCTGAAATCCTGACTTTAGCAGTGAAGAAAGAAAGAAAGAAAGAAAGAAAGAAAGAAAGAAAGAAAGAAAGAAAGAAAGAAAGAAAGAAAGAAAGAAAGAAAGAAAGAGAGAGAGA
>VZSG01000320.1:671029-684961 GCA_013398315.1 Nothoprocta pentlandii
GAAAGAAAGAAAGAAAGAAAGAAAGAAAGAAAGAAAGAAAGAAAGAAAGAAAGAAAGAAAGAAAGAAAGAAAGAAAGAAAGAAAGAAAGAAAGAACCTGCTTGGCACCTAGCATATGCAAGCAAGAAAATATATTTCTTAAATAATTCAGATACAGAGTTAAAAAAATAAGTGAGATCCTAAGAAAGATCGTGCATTAAAACTTCAGACCTCCGAACATTTCTAGCCAGGATTCAGGTTACCAGGAAAAAGAAATATTTTGACAGCCACCAAAAAGATGTGGCTGATATCCTGATAGTGATGGGATATTGGGTAAACAGATTGCAGAGGAGAGACAAATTGTGGAATTGCACAGTAAACATGAATTGCACACTAAACATAAACCAATATTTCTTTGTCCGTGGGATTAGTACTAGCCTTTCTGGCTTTATCTTTAGAATAACCTTGCATAACAGGACAGAGTTTGAGGGAAAATGTGCATGTCTTCCCAGCTCAGGAATCAGAAACACATGAGAAGGATCCTGAAAACAAATCAGCCCTGAAGCAAAAAGCTTTCATCCTCGTAAAACATTTCCCCTTAAAATTCAAGACAAAAAGAAAACTGGCATACACTCTATATCAGAAAATGTTTGACAAAACATCATCCCACGTATCCTGTTTGGTAGCTTGACCCATTCATTCCCATTTGGTACTGCAGCAGCCGAGCCCACCATAGCCCGGGTTGTCACTGCACACTCTTGTGTAACAGAGGAGGTCTTGCACCATCGTGCGTGTTGATATAAAATAAGGGAGTGGTACAACTTGCTTTTTCCAAACAGATGATCTCAACTGCTGGCACAGAATAGCTGAAGTGTTTCTCAGTGCTTAGGTTCAAGCAGAACAACACGAGGGCTTTGTCCTACTAGTGACCACCAACCCTGAGCCCTCCTTCACCTTGCTGAGACCCCTGCTTGGCACTGAATAAAGGTGTTGTACCTTTATTCAGAAAATGTGGAATGTCTCATCGGCAGTGTTCCCGAAAGACACAAATACTCCATATTCATCTACATTCATCTTCATGAAGTCCCACATAAACTTCAAGTAAGTGGAGAGATGCACACCCTGGAAGAGTTCAACAAACCCAACATGCAGTACACAGAAATCTCTCCACTGCTTGAAAGAGGCCCTGCTGGAGACAGGTCTGTCATGATGCTGACAAACTTCAGGTGTTGAATGAGAGTTTCTAGAAATTTAGTATGAAATCTAGAAGATAAAGCATGTGTTGGTTCTGTTGATTTTTGAACCAACCTAAGAAACAGAGCACTTTAGTTTTGTGTAGAGAAGTTTTCAGAATGATTTCAAGTTCTAATACCTGCTATCTGTTGCAACTACATGGCAAAATTAACCACTTTAGTCTTGTTCTAAAAGTGCTGCTCGGTTATTTTCATGCTTATTTTACTAACTTAGAAACTGATGTAATCACACATTATTACTTTTTCTATACTGGTATTTTCCATTAAATACCTCTGGGTCTTTTAGAGAAATCAATAGCTGAATTATTTCTGATTGCCTCCTGTATTGTAAAAAAAAAAGGTTTTGGAAATATGTGTTAAAAAATAACTAATTTTTAAATTAGCAATTTAAAGTAATTAATTAAAAATATGTTTCTGAAGTATAGGGTTTTTCTCTTTCATTCATTCATTCATTCATTCATTCATTCATTCATTCATTCATTCCCCTCAAATCACTGCAGTGAAACACCCAGCTAATCTGGGCTCACTCAGAGGTTCAGAAGGATGGGAAAGAAACAATCCTGCCCAAGCAATTCTTTCGTATTACATCATAGTCCCGTAAAAGATCATTTTTCTTTTAGAGCTTCACGTGGTTCTACAAACCAAAGGTCCCGCTCAAGGTTATTATTTTGTACCTCTTATTTCTGTGTTCAAACACACGAATAGTTAAGCAGCTCTAAGGAAGGGTGTGCTATATATTTTCCAGGGACATATAGAGAGACTGATTGTTCATGAATCTATGTGCTTTTAATTAATATACCATAGCTATAAGTCCGTAAGAGGGGATTGCACAGAGTACAGTCTACTAGTCAGCTTTCATAGTGATACCATAGCATTGAGTTTCTTATTTATTTATTTATTTTTAATCTGGAGTGAAAACTTACCTACTCTTTCACAAATCAAAGTATGAACATTTGTCATATTTGCCTCTACTTTCCCCCTTAAACTGATGTGTAAACCCAGCTTTTGTGTTGCCTGAATAACATAATCCTTCCAAATAACTCATACCTGAGGTGGAACAACTTCATTACTGCGGTGGCATTTCTCTTTATGCTTCTTCCTTCTCTGGCTTGAATTCGGCTTCTTTTCTTTAGAAAGCCAGCCTTTTCTTTTCTCTGCAGCCTAGCACAGCTCACAAACAAGAATTCAGTAATGAATGTAATTAATTTTAACCCGACTGTTGTTTCTAAGGGCAATAATCAGAAGCCTAACCATCAGCCCTCCCAAGAGAACCACATTACAGCGATCTCCTGCATTCCCTTGGCCAAACCAGGCTGAGGGTTGTCACTAACAACTAGTGACTAATGTCACTAACCTGACATTTGCCTACTCAACCTGCCAATCTACTGCCATGGTTTTCCTATTGCCTGTAGTACACTTCCCAAACCTGAACTAAAAGCATGCAACAGTAACAACATGTTTGATTGTCTGAGAATAGGTTTAATTAGGATGAGTTCCTCACAAATTTCAAATTAACCAAAGTTTCCTTGTGTTTGCTGAAAAAAAAAAATGCTGCATTTTTCTGGTTTCTGCACGTGCAAGGCAAAGGCTGAATTTTTCTGTGCTTCAGTTAAAAGAAAAGCAGTGTTTCCCAAAGATGTAATTCTTGTGCATCGTTCTTAATCAGTCAAGGATTATATCATGGGCAAATATACTTATTTGTATTCAGCGGATGCAGAGTCTGGATGTGCCTTATCTGTTTCCCTACCATAATTATGTCATTCCCTGCCTCAAATTCCTCTCTTCCCCAGGCACCACCCTGATGCACAATCTCAGGAAAGCAGGACATACTTAATGATCTTGCAGACCCACATGAAAACTGTCTTCACTGTGGGTTTTCCAGCTCAGTCGACTGCCTGCTTGGTGCAAACTTCTAGACCACGAGTGTTATTTGCTTTCCTGTTGTCAGAGCCGCTGTCACACTGGTGTGTCTTTGATGAAGGGCCGTGGCCAGCACCTCTTCAGCACCCAGTTCCATTAAGGAGGCTTTCTTCATCCGCTGCTAATCATTCAGAATCTGCATCATGAAGTGCCACCTTCTGTTGTGTTTTTCAGGCCCAGAAACATTATGTTATGGTGTGAAGTTACTGTTGTTCTCCCCTGAAAAAAAATACATTTTTCACAGCACCTATCACCATTTTAGAAGGAACTGCTTAAGTTCCACGTATATGAAACACATGTAAACCAGAAATGTAAGAGATTCTGCCTTGCGCAGGATCCATGCTCATGGCAGGAGGAAAAAAATGCAAAGTACAGTTTTAAAAAAAATGTATTTTACAAAACCTCATGCAATGGAGAAGTGGGAGAATCTGATTTGAAATTCTAAATAACAAAAAAAAATTGCACAGAAAAGAAAATGCAATGCAAGTTACTGCTGTGTACATAGGGCTGCCTCCCCACATTTTCTGTGACTACACCCAGTACAACCACAAATAGTGGAGTCGGGTTGTGTCAGGCTAAGCAGCTACGTATGCAGGTACCCTGATGTTGCGTGTCAGCCGCTGTTGGCTAACAACATACTTGCCAGCATAATCATACCTTTGTCCTTGGATTGCCAGTCACTCTCCACCAGCTTGAAATCTGGAGGACTTTCTCCAGTGTAGACGTCAATGGTGCAGTCAATTAAATTTAGGAGATATGAATCCTAGGGCTGATTCCATAGATATGGAAGACAGAGTTTGGTAGCAACGTTCATCAGTCTTGCAATCCCTAAAACCAAAAGGCATCCTTTTATGCACCTGTCTCGTGCAGCATCCATGCAACAAAATGGTTATTCTGTATACTTCCATTTATTATAACGTGGACTGTAGTGTTCCTTAAAACTTGTCTAATGCAACTCTTGCTGTACAGGCAGCCCTGCATTTCTTATCTTGCACTTTGCTCCAAACTGGCCACATAACTTCAGCAGCTCCCTCACACCTACTCTTGCAAAGTTATAAACTTCACAAGAGCCTTTCACAAGAGGCTATTGAAGTGACAAAATGCTGTTTGTGGGATTACTCCTACTTGTTGAATAGCAGAAAACATCAAACAGTTGAAATGCTTTCGAATGACGCTTGAGACTTTTTCCTACTTTGGAAAACTGGGTGGAGTCACATTGAACTCCAAATAAATGCCAGAAAAAAAGCAAGTGACCATTTCTTGGAAGAAAAGAAGTTTAAGTTCTGTCCTGGTGGGCTTGTAGAACAAGTAGACCCTTTGGTCTACCTAGAAAATGTAAGGAATCCTTTTCTAAATTGTATTGGTGATTCATTCCCTAGACATACCTGCTCTTCTACATTGACCACCAAGGGAAGCCCTGAGTGACAGCCTTCATCAGCAGCATCCCTAGTGCATATGTAACATATGTAAGTTAGAGGAGATTAATCTCTCTAATCGTGTCTAGAAATGTCTTCAGACATTTCTTAGCAAAAATGAACCAGTTTCCAAAGATGTGAAATACATATCCTTAAAAAAAAAAAAAAAAAAAAAAAAAAAAAAAAAAAAAAAAAAAAAAAAAAAAAAAAAGATTGAAGACTTTAAAATTCTTTGAACAAAGAAAAATATTGATGAAATTATGGATCTTTTCATGTGTCTCTTTATCACAGAGGAACTGAGCATCTTAAAAGTGTTGACAGAGTAAATGCACATAGAGATAATCCAAGACACAGGAAAGAGGAAGAAATTTGGGAGAACTTAGTGAGTCCATATAAAGAATATTTTCTCATTTTCTGTGTGAAATTCATTATGGGAAATTTTTCAAACAGAAACACATCCTATCCTTGGCTAGAAAATTAAACTTATAAACCAGCAAAACCTTCTCACTCTAGCAGTCATAGGAAATGAGGTAGTATTAGCAGGATTTACATTATTTTCCTGACATAAACAGACTTGGATACAAAAGAAGATAAAGAAGTTCTTAGATAATCTGTCTAAATCTTGCCATTTTCCTTTTCAAACTAGAAATTGAAGAGAATGTCTGGATTAACTTCTTACTCTAAACCACAGAAAAGGAACCTAAGGTAAAGTTTGTACATGACATAATTGTACACTTCATAATTGAAAGAATTAATCTTAAGCTATTAACCTCTTCTGCCTCCACATATGTCAGAAGACTATAAGTTGATAAATTAAATTCAGTCCTCTCCCATTATTTATACATGTCATTCTTAGTGAAAGAGAGAAGTTTCCTTTTCTGGGGCAAGTTTGGCTAAAGGGTATCCGGATTAGGAGAGTTCTTCACACTGAACACATTCCTGAAACATGAATTAAACGAGGAAGATAGAGAGGGAGGAAAGATAATACATATCTTTTTTCATGCTCATGGATAATTCTTTTATCTGTTGCATTAATTAGGTTAAAAAAAAAAAGTTATGATTAAACTGACCCTTTTGCTTAAGAGGTGCCTTTTTCCATAGCCAGACAGTACGGAGTCTATTGTGAGACACTAAATGAACTCACTACTAAGAGCTACTCTATACATAGGTCAAATGACAGAGAGATCCCTGAATGTGCAGTTACCAAAAATTGTAAAAGATTTCTAGCTATAAGCCCTCTACCACATCCTACAACTGGCCTTGCTGCTACACAAATGAAACAGAAGACCGTCAAACATTTAAGACCCCAACTACTATTTCGAAAACAAACAGGGAGGAGTACTACTACACTGATGGAGAAATACCTACGTAAAGTAAGCTCACCAAGTACACTATAGATTAATGAGAACCACTGATATACATCAAGAAAAGTGCAATCATGAAGAACAAATAATTTCTGCCTATGTCTTGTTTAATTTTATGATCAGCTCCAGTTACACACAATCCTACAGAAAAGCTTTGCCTCCCCTCTCCAAAATGATAGATTGTTTTGGTGTCATCCGAAAACACTCTACCATGATTTATCCCAGAGCAACTTTCAGAAATGAGTCATGACCTCTGTTTAAAGGTTTTATTTTTGAAATGCTGACACAAGCTCAGCTGCAGCATTGTCAACGGGGAGTGCTACTACAGAGAGACTTAAATGACACTGTCCCGGAGACTAAAGAGGTTATTTCAATTGTAAATCGGTTCATTATACATTAAATCTGCTATGCGAACAAGTTACATGTGAATTCTTTTTCTCTCTGGTAAAAGAAATAGCTTTCTCATGAAATATATGGAATAAATAAAGTAGCATAGAGCTATTTTATTTTTATCATATTAATATTTTTCAGTGTTTTATTTTAAGATGTGTATTTTCTGCTTATGTGAGAGCTTCATGTTTTCTCTTAAGTTTCAGAGTTTTTAGATTTAAAATGTACGCATTGCCAAATGCCCCAGAGGTCAGATCCCAGTTTACTAATGTCTGAAATCTCATTATTTTTGTACAACTCTCATTAGTTTAAGACCTAACTGATGATTTTTTATGCTTAGGCTTATTAAAACTGACAATAATATAACCAGTGTAAAGCTCTTTTTTATATAAATGAGTAGTTATAAACAATATAAGCAATTACAAGTAATATAACTACTACTTTCATTACTTCTATGACTAATGTGATGGGATTTTGCCTGCAGAAGATTGCTTACAAATCGGTCACAAGCAGATGTCTTTGCAGAAGCAAGGAGTGTAAAGAGGAGACACCTTCGCTCCCTTCACTTGGTTCTGTTGCAAAACAAAAGAGTATTTTACATCCAATGGAACAACAACATTGTTGCACTGGGTAAATAAAAATAAATAAAAAAAAGTCACCCTCCATATGGGTGACTTTCTATCCAACCTGGATTGGTTCCTTCAAGTAAGTTTTCTATACAGTCCAGTTAGTGTTTGTAAAACAGGGATCTTTTTCTTAGCATTTTTTTGCTTGAGAAACCACTCACTCGTTTTCCCTTTCAACTATTGCACCTTTCTCGGTTGTGCAGCAGTCAGAAAATGATGGACTCTGGTATGGACTCTAGCAGATTGAAGGGAGGGGAGTTTAGAAACTTGAGAGATCTCTTGTATGTTCAGTCAGTATTTAATTACATATCAATACAAAATATTAGAGAACATTTAACTAGGCTACTTATTTTTTGTGATGTTTCTCTTATTATGGGGGGGTCAATGATGTGCCCCTCATCTTTGTAAGGGGCAGGGGAGTAGAACAGATACAACCCAAATTCCTACCATAAAATAAGCAAAATAAAATCTTTTTTTTTTTTTTTTTTTTAGGAAAGAAATAGGAGCAAAGGACACAGTCCATTTTCCTGGCTGCAACCCCTCATTGAAGGTCACCTGAGCAGAATGCACCCTGGTAACAGGTGACAGCAATAACACTGTAAATTCCCTTCCTCCCAGAGAGGCTCAGAGGAATTTGCCTTTTTCTTGGTTTGTCCTGAATGCCACAATATTGGTACTTGAAGAGCTTCATAGATTTGTGCACCACTGCACACCTCCAGTTAGTTTAAAAGGTAAACATATGACTGCTTGCTGGAACAAGACCTTTGGGCACAGATTGCCCTTAGGCTGGAAGGAAACCACCAGTGTGGGAGACCTGGGCCACCTGGAGACAGCAGTAGGGGAGAAAGCTCAAGTTTTGCCAATGCAGAGATTTGTAAGTCTTCTGTTGACCAAAGGCTTTGCTTCCGCATGTTAATGGAAGATGGGAGTCGTAAGGTAACCTGCACCATTTAGTAACTGAATCTTGGATATTTGGGGGAACAGAAATACTAATTTTCCTACTCTGTAGTGGTAACTGAAAATCAACATCGCTCCAAAGATACTACTGATGCCTTAGGTAAGACTGAGGGAGCTTTAAGTGAGCCTTTTTATTTTCAGTGACATGACTGCAAAATATCTCAAGCAACAGTTTCTATGTGCTGTTTAATTATCCAAACATAAGGACTGAGGTGAGTTTTCAGAACCCTGAAAAATACCAGAAGTAAGAAGCTGAACAACCCAGGTCTCTTTCTTCAGCCCCTCTTTGAAGATATCCTAGAACCAGGTTAAATTACAGCTGAACAAGAAATATATAATAATCTAATTAAATAATGTATAGTATATGATCTATAGTATTTCATGTGGTATATTATTTATATAATGTACACTATACTATATAAATAAGAAGTGAGATAAAAAATAACTACTAAAAGTATTTATGAGCAATCATCATAGATAAAGGATAAACATGTTTGTTATAATCCTTGCAGTGTGAATCACATTTATAAATGCATTTAGTATATTATATTAATTAAGCAGAAGTATATGAAAATGGGTGCAGTCGTGAAAGTCATTGCCTAAATAATAGGTGTTGACACTAATGACAGAAAAGACGACTACCACAGATTAAAGAAATTTCTTTGGTCAAAATTAATTTTGGAAAAGATGGTAAAGGCTTCTACTGCAATAGTCAATTATATCCTGAATTTCTAGAAGATGAGCTTTGATGAATTAAGAGAACTCACTACTGAAGTCATCTGGGCTGAGAAGTGCAAATGTTGAGGATGATGGAATTATTTTAATTGAAGGAGACAAAAGTAAGCAGACTGTGTGTCTCAAGAAAGTGGGAGAAATTTTACAGAAAGGCTTCAAGGCTAGTTGAATAAATAACCAGAGCAGAAATCAAAACATTTACAAAATGGAAAAGAGGACTAAACACAAAGGAAATGTTATCTGAAAGGGAAGGACGAAGTGAGAATTGCCAAAAGTCCAGCTGAGTTCGACTTTGAAAAAGATACGAAAAGCAAACAACAAAAACCTTCTTCATGCCCGTAAATAAAAGAGAATAAAGAAAGGACTGTGGCTGCGATGGAGTAAGGACTGGGCAGAGATGGAAGATAATCCTGGCCCACGATAAATTGTGTTCTGCTGTCAATAGGAAACAAATACTTTAGCTCAGTTTTTAACGAGGACACTGACAGGGAACGTAGGAGCAAAGAGAGTTTAGCTAATGGCCAGAATGTACGGAAATTGATGGTAAACTGAAGAGGAAAAAAAAAAAAAGTAGATGCAAAACTTCATTATATATTTTTAAGGCACTCTCTTCAAGCAAGAACCTGCCTTTACGTCCCAGTTCTTTTCAGCAGTGTGGTAGAGATGAGGCAGGCTCTTGCTTGAAGAGAGGTTTAGCAAAGGATCCCAAACCGCCTAAAGGGTGCTCAACACCAACACTGATGTGGTCCATTATTGTAATATGTAGGCCTCTAGAACATACATAAACTAAAATCAGGTACAATTCAGGCCAAAAGAGAAATTCTTAGCCTTTTTATTTCATTAACCCTTTCAAATTGTGATTGATTGATGATTCTATTTGCTGTTTAATATTTAAACTAACTTTGGGTGTTTTCTGTAGTTTAATGCTTTTAGTAAGACATGATATTTCATAACACTCCGTGAGCATTACTATTCGATATATATAGGATTTTTATAAGGTTTATTTAATCATCAAAGGTTGTCTTTTTTGGGGAGGTTGTCAGAAATTGCCATTTGTCAGTAGCTGCATGATAGTACTACTAGAAATATCAGTTAAATCTGAACTAACTGCAGGGGAAAAGATAACGGCATCCTGAAAAGGATTTCACAGGGGACAGTTCTTTCTATTTACTTTTCTCATTTAACTTAGAAATATATTTGTGGGTTGCAGACAAATTCATTTAAGGAGGAAATAACCATGCAAACCACTTGCAATCACTATTTTGAGCTAATGGTAGCTCAGGTTACTGAAAAATTGTTGCTGCTTGTTGCTGTAATAAAACAATCCAAAATTTCTGCCGTGGATGAACACCCCAGATTTGCTGAGCAATTCTGTTCCATGACTTTTGGCTCACTGAAAAGTGAAGCTGGCTGGGATTGCTCTCCCCTCCGTAAGCAGAAATCTGAGAAGCGGGGCAAGAAAGTCAAAGAGGGAATGGAAGAGGAGGCCAGGTTGGCACCGTGAGAGATGAAGAGTCTTTTCTGCCTTAAAAACAAGGGGAAATGTCTTGAAACGCGTGCATTTTCTGTGCATACAACTGCCTCTGTAGCAACATGGTTTTATTTTTCTTTTCTTTTTGCAGCCACCGTGGAAAGGATTGAGCAGGACAGCAGAAATGCCCCTCCTCACAGTCCATGGCAGTTTCTGCTGCTCGTCGGTCACACACAGGGATTGCACTGAGTTAGCATAACGTAACCTTTACATAAATATTAACAATGAATGTTCCCCTTCTCGAGCAACGAGCAGGATCTTTGCTGCCCATTGGCTGGCAAACGTGCCTTTATTCCATATTTGAATCTTATTTATTCTGGCAAAGCCTCTCATGTATGTTGGCAGCTCGGTATGACTTGGCTGCCACAGTTCATTGCTGCAGCTCGAAATAGCTGCTCCAAGCGAGGAAACCTCTGGACAAGGAGTATCCTCCGGGGAGGCATTTCAAGCTCCTGTAGCCTCTTGGTGCTACTAGGAGAGCGTGAAGGGACTGGGTAAGGGTGCAGAACTCATCGTCGCCCTTTCCTTACAGTAAAACAATCACGTTACTCATCTCGCTCTCTGGGCTTGGTTATTTGTTCACACCCGGCTCGTCCTAGTCAAGAACATGCATAGGAGCAAAGATTCCTTCGTGCTCATTTTGGTTCCTCTGTGGCTCGGTAATCACAATGTAGAACAGTTTTTTACTAAAGACAAAATCCTCCCGTGCATGGGACAGCGTATCTGGCCAGACAGAGCCTGTTGCACCATCAGATTACTACAGAGGAACTACATAATAAACAATTTTTGGCCCTGTGCCTCACTATCATACGATGATCTCTGGTCTTCCTGCCTTGTTAGCCTCCATATCAAATGTTGGACTAATTTTATTAGATGAGATTGAAAGCGGTCCTGGCTTCGTGCAGCTCCCTGGACATCTATTTTCAAAACGACGAGTCCTTCAGCTCCAGTTCTAGCCCTTATCTCTGGCTAATCTCTGCTGTAAACATGAATTCAGCTGCCATCTTTGCAACGATGACTCACAGGACTCCCTCTAATCCACAACAATCTCTTTCTGTCCTTTGGAAACCTCAGCCTCTGTCTCTCTGACAATACTTTGTTCATGTGTAGTTGTCAGTCAAGCTCAGAAAGTGCTTCCAGCTTCTCCTGCATACCTCTCCTCCACCCATTTGTCTTCATCTTTGAGCAATCTCTCTTGATGGCCATCAGCTTTAATATGAATTTCTTCTCAATCGTTCATACTCATTCCCAGTTGTATGTTCTTACCTTGCTGCTTCTCTATCACATTGAACAAACTGCTCGATGTTGTTTTCAAATGCTGTCCTTGTTTCATCTCCTTCAGTGTTGAGATCATTTTCCTCCTCAGAAGAGCAGATCATGCTATGCTGTGCAGTCATTTGCTGAACTTTCAAACTAGTACCTCACAATGTTCCTTATGTTGTCCCTCACACTTCCTAGAAATAATAATTCCTGGAAATACTAATGGAGTTATTCATTTTTTAATATCAGCCTCTTATGCAAGGTCTTAAAGCTATTCATGGTGCAATTGGTTTGCCTTCAAATCAAGAGACGTCACTCAGGGCTAATACATCAGGCCAAGATGGGACTAGGAGTAGAGGTTGGCACCATATGGGTGGAAGACGAAGTTCTGAGCGAGAAAAAACAAGGCAATCCCCAGTTAAAGAGGGCAAGCAGGAGCCCGGCCAGACTTGAGGACACGTGGGCATCTGCAGCACAGGGCCAAGGCAGGTGGTGAGACCATAGGCCCAGATCAGGAGGTCACCGACTCCCTGTGAGACAGCATCCAGGAGAAGACGGAGTCACATCTCCTCCACGTCATGGCCAGAGCAGTGTCATGCAGGCTGCCAGCAAACAGAAGGCAGGAGGTAAGACCAAACACTCTGACTGAAAACCAGGGTATAACAAGATTAGGAACCAATATTATGAATCCAGAAGCAAGCATGGGGAACTAGAAGTAAACAGGGAATACGGCTGGGAGGACCCCCAAGCTGTCAAGGGTGCCTTTATAGGCACTTTCAGCCTGATTAACCCATCATGGCTACGGAAACAAGTGGTCCTGCTCTCCCTGTCGATAATTTCATGTGTGTGCCCAAGCACAACCACTTATGTTTGCCAGCACAAGCACTCATGGAGCCGGGACGTGAACTGGCTTGGGAAACCCGTGCAAGTTAAAGCTGATCATGATTAAAAACTATTAACCATGATTAAAACCAAGTAGTTAAAATTAACTCTGATGCAGTTCACTACCCAGCCACACAAGTGCTCACGCTGGCGCAAAGCAGGAGGCAGAAATGAAAGGCTGGGAGAAAGCAAGGAGGACCTTGCTTCTTTTCGGTAGTAATAAGTTACACGGAGCTAATGACACCAAGCGAAACCGTGGGCTGTTTCCCTGGTAGCTTGGGAGCTGTGCTAGGGGTGCAGGCGGCCGGTGGCATGCTGCCAAGGGAATGAATCACATCCAGCTGCCTGGGGAATGACTCACGGTGCTCAGTGAGTCACGGTCCCGCTCCCGGAGCTCGTGGGGCTGCTCCTGGTGGCCGGAGCCCCTGCTGTCCAGTCCGGCTTCCCTGGCCTGGTGGGAGCTGGTCCCTCTGCGCCAGGCCGTGCCTGTCCACACCGTGCAAGCGCCTGGGGGCAGGCGCTGCTTTCTGGCCTGCGCTTAGTTCCTAGCAAGGGTTTCCTTGGGCAACGCGCCCAAACCTCACGGAAAAGAAAAGGGGTTTTCTTTTTTTTTTTCTCAAAAGAAAAAAGGGCTCTAAAACTATTTGGCTTGCACCAAGCTCTTATGAGGAAGGAGAAATGCGAGAAGCCGCCTTGCCCCGGGCGGAGGTGCCCGCTCGCTACCCGCACACGTGTGCGCAGCCTTCCTCTTCCTGCGGCCCTCATCCCCAGGAGACCCTCTCCCTCTGTCCCTCCAGCCTCGTGCTGCATCTGCCAGCACACGAGCTCCATGGGCTCCCGCGTCCCTATCTGTAGGGGCGCACGCTCCTCTGTATGGATGAACGGCTGCTTGCCTCTGGACCACGTGCGCGGACGGGATAGCGAGCTCCTCCACGGGACGAGGGGCGCTCGGTTATCTTTGGGAGCCCAATCAAGTCTCCCCACTATCAGGTAATGCTAGATATTAAAAAATACTAAAAAGAGGGGGAAAAGGAAGAAAAAGAGGAAGAAGCAGCAGAGGAGCAGAGGCAAAGACGCTATTGCGGCTTAGGCTCAAAAAAAAAGGTTTTATTTTCGGATTTGCTCCCGCTCCGCGCGCGGTTGCCCCGGCGTTTTCTTTCCGCGTCTCCTCCCGGCCCGGTTCTGCCCTGCTGTCCCCTCAGCTCGCTCGCTGCCTCCCGCCGTATCCCGATCCCGTTCCCGCTCCCGGAGCCCCGGCTCGCGCCCCAGCTCCGCCACCCGCGCGCGCTCGGGGCGGGCTGCAGTGGGTAGGGCCGGAGGAACCGGCATATCCCCTGACGGGCGTCAGCGTCCTCCAATGAGACGCGGGGGGAGGCGGGCTCGAGCCGCCGCGGCCCAATGGGAGGGCGCGGATCGCCATCGCCGGCTGCCGGCGCTATAAAGGCGACTGCGTGCGCTGTCGCCCCTGCTTACACAGTATGGCCGGCGACATTAGCTAGCGCTCGCTCAACGCTCTTCTCTGTAACAGGGGAACACACGGACTACAAGGAACCGAACCGCATCGCCTGCCTGCCCGCCCGCACCCTCGCTCGGACTGTAACCCTCTCACACACGCTCACGC
>VZSG01000320.1:686278-726027 GCA_013398315.1 Nothoprocta pentlandii
GCCCTTCCACGGCAAGCAGGGCTGTCGCTTCCCGCCGGCCTAGGGAGGAGGAACGCGCGGGGAGAAGCGGCTCGGAAAACCCCGGCCGCCGGGCGACCGGCTACCGCGTCGCTTTAGGGCAGGCGGTGTGTGGAAGGTGGGGGGAAAGGGACCCTATTCTCGGTTCGTGGATGCGATCCTGCCCTTTCCTGTCGGGCTGAGGATTGATGGTTCCCTCACGCGGCGGCCTCCGGCGGCGCGTAGCCGAGCAGGCTCCCGCGGGGGAGGCCCCTGGGACATGGGAGTCCTTTGCCCGCCGGCGGCGGCACGGGAGGGAGGCGAGCGACGGGGGAAAGGCCCCCTCCTCCCGCAGCGTGTGGCTGGAGCGGCGCTTTCCACGTGAGGCTCCTGGCTGCGCTCCCAGCTCGCGCTGCCTCCTTTTTTCCTCCCATTGAGAAGCCGAGGCCAATGAGCGGCAGGCGCCGCGAGGGGGAGGGCCGCGCCTGGCCCCCAATGGGTATCTGAAGAATGTGCTGGCGCCTCTTTCGCTACCACCCAGGCAGGGGGAAAGGCCCGAGGCCCGCGGAGCTGCGAGCGCACACGTGTCCCTAGCTCTGTCCTCTGTGCGGGAGAGCGGGAGCTTCCTCCTCCTGCGGCCGCTTCGTCTTTGCGCGCACTGTGTGACAGCGACCTGTCAGGGCATGTATCAGCCATGCCCACCATGCATTTAAAAGATGAAAGATGTGTGGGGTTTTATTTATTTATTTATTTATTTTAATTATCGCTTGCTGTAATAGCACAGTAGTACTATTTGCTTTGGAGGGAGGCAGGCGGCTGGCCAGATGAATAAATTGTGAAAACGTAAATCGTCTTGACTTGCAAAAGGGAGCTCAATTGTAGATCTACATAAAATGATGCTCTAGTACAGATGCCCTGGAAGGGCTGGGAGTGCCATGGTTGGGGGAGAAGAGGGAAGGTTGCTGCAGACTTGAAAGATGAAACAGTCTGCTTGGGAGCTGTGTGTAAATTGTGTAAATTTGTAAGGAGGATGAGATTGCTATGTGGATTTAATAGACTGATATATTATGATGTATTTAATAGGGTGGTGTAGGAGAAGGTAGAAGAATGTTGTCATTTTGAGTACAGTAAATTGTACAAGTCTTCATGTTCGAATAGTACCTGGAATTTGGTGTTTGAGTATATTCACATTTTCCTGTGTATACCAATGTTTTCTGGTCAGAGTAAAGCAGCTGTATTCTGAGGGGTTGGCTGTCTGCAAAGGCAGCATGGAGGGGAACATGTAATGTGTAATAATGACAGCTTTTTCACTTAACAACATGCTTATCAAAATAAAGTAACATGCTGTTTCTCAGCATATTTTCTATGTGTGTATCAAAATTCAGATCTTTGGGTATCTAACCCTATCAAGCAGATAATTTTCCTTTCTTGAAACAATGAATATCCCCTGTTGAGAAAGCACTCACAAAGGACTGGAGCACGTGTAAGACTAGCTCACATGTGGGTGAAGCTGCGTTTCTGCAATGCCAGAAGCGCTGCAGAGCACGTTTAGCTCAGACCTACTCTTGTCATGAAGTAGCTTGCTCGTAACTTTGTGACTCGTGAAGCTTCCTAGACCTATTTGATGAGAGTACTTAACTTGGAAATGGTCGGATGTGATAATACAGTTCACTGATATCCAGTGGTTTGGGAGATACCACAAGGCAAAAACTTGCTTAGTTATTGGCCAGGCCATCCTGTAAGAGCAATTACTGCTGAAATGGTATGTAGGCTGTTGAAGATTCCTGTCGTGTGACTTGCTTAAAGGAGGATTCCAAAAATGTTTATTTGACTTGGCATTCATATATTTGTGTTTGAGTATACAGAACTTCTAGTTTGGCAATTGTATTCTGCAGATACTTTCCTAGATGACACATTCGTGCTCTGGTGCTGTGCTTGTTACCTTGGACTCGTATTTATAAAACATCAAATTAATTTTCAAACTAGTTAATAACATTTAATGGAATTGTAAGGCAGGTACTGCTGCAAGTTCCATTACAAGGAATGTACATATGACTGTAAAAGTTTTAATGAGGTAGATGCAAACTGATAATCATTAAACATGGGGTCTTTAACACGCTTTCAGAGCTGTGAGCAAGCTTTGAAGGCCTTAGTGTTAATTGAGTCTGAATACAAAACTTTAATTGGAGATGCTTAATTTCGGTGGAAGGGTCTGAAAAGTCTGAAAGCTGTTATTAACCTGTAAGTTCTTCAGAAATATGGCGGTATTTCTCTTGGTAACAAATGAAATTTTCTAAACATTCTTTCAGAAAATGAGATGTCAGAGCTAAACTATTGTTGCCACTACAGCAGGATAGATGAGAACTGAGATTATCTTTTTTGTTTTGAGCTTTACAAATGCAGTATATTCTACTATGCTTATTGCATAAAGGCAGTTGAATAAGCTAGTTTATGTTGAACGGAATTTAAAATCAAAGCTGAAACTGCAGAACAACAGCGAATTTAGAGTCAAGTTGCAAACCAGTTGAGCTTGCCTTTTGTAATACCTGCTTAGTAGTGAAATGCTAGCCATTCATCTGCTGAATGACTAAGCTGATGTTCAGAACTAAAACTTTCCATGTTGCATGTGCTTTGCTAGGGATTAGGTATTTTAAAGTCTCTTAAGATAACCCTGGTTATTTGGGGAAAAATCTTACAGTATTGGACTTGACTCCTTGCAACTATTGCCAAGCTGTCTTGAAAATTATTTGGATAGTGTTTCAAAAGATTGATGTATATTGTGCCGGGACCTTTAGCGAAGGTATTAAGAGCACAGATACTGCTTAGCTGGTGAGATTTGAGCTCTTTGTTCATTTATTAAACAGTTCTGCAAAAGGTCTTGCAGTTGAAATAGCAGCAAGTGTCTGAAGATGCCTATTCTACTCATTTTTCAAAGTGATTTTTTTTGTGGCCTTAAAATCATTAGCTTTAACTTCAGTGGTTTTCACTATGCTCACATGTAAATCATGTTTGCTTAAAAATAGCTTTAAGTGTTAAAGGGGGATGGGGGGGTTGCTGAAAATACTTTTTCTTTCTTTGTATGCAGAGCAAATGCGACCTTATACAAGTATATTTACAATTTTAGATCATATAGTAATGGTTTCAGCTTCCTCTAGACATATGGTTGAGATAGTTTTAAGTAATGTGTCCTTGCACTTTTTTTGCCTATTTACTGTAAAACTGCAGAATATTGCTTAAATGCTCTTTTATACAAGTTCCAGAACTTATTAACTAGTTGTTGTAAAGATACTGCTTGCTTGAGGTGACTCATATAGAGATACAGAGATTAACTTACTGACTGAGGGGATTCCTTTATGAATACTTTTTGATACTTAAATAGGCAGATACAAATGTGTAGTGATATTCTCAAATGGAAACCAGTTTTTCTGTAGGTTTGTGGTCTATTAATTAGGTCCCATTTTAGTTTTCTTTATTGATCAGTCTCTAATTCAGTTGCCCTCTTTGGTAACAGATTCTGACTAACCCCAACTTGTGAAAAGCAAGTTTGTGATCAGAATAAACAATTATTTTAAATTCTCAGCTTGAGACTCCCACACTTGCTCTAAGTGAAAGCCAACACACTTGAAATATCATACTACTACTTTCTGAACAGAAAGGGTGAGTGATTAGAAAAGCAGATTCATAAGTTTGTCTCAAGAGAATAAATGTGGAGATTCCTCGGCTTAATGCCTAAGGATAGATAATTGCTTTTCAGATTGTCATGTTTGACATCACCTGATTACTAATGTACATTTGAAGTCGAGAATCAGTTAAGCTTGTTTCCGGTTGCTGAGATGTCTCTAGCTTCAGAAGCAAACTCAAATGAGGTATGAAATAACTTTATTTAATCTGCAGGTGGAATATTGTCAGTATCTCCACTAGCCTGGATCACTTCCACAGATGTTTCCAAACCTCCTGAGAGCTTGTTCTGCCTTAAGATGAAACCTAATACTTAATACTGTTGCTTCTGAAAGTATTATTTGCCCAATCTGCTAAGACTTTCCTCCTCCTTAAAATAAAAAGAAATCAAACCTAGAAAATATATCTGCTTGAACAGAACCTTTTCAATCTGTTTTCGTGATACAATAAATATAACATTGAATTTATTCATAAATCTGATCTGTTTTTTTATGGATTGTCTGCATGTAACTTGATGCCTTAGCTTTTTTTTCTCTCTGAATGTTGTCCTTGAGTTGAACTAAAATACCTCCAAAATCCTCCAAGTCACTTCCACTAGTGACTAGATAGTGCAGTTGCTATTCCCTCAGTAAAATAAGCTTACTTTGTTCCTTCAGCTGACACTCTGATTATGCATTTGAAATGTCAAGACTTAAGCTGACCTTGAAGGTGCAGAAGTACAGGCTAATTATTCCAGAATTTAAGAGCCTATCAGCTTGTTCAAGAATTTGTATTGAAAGATGCTCAAGTTTGCCTTTTAATTTGCTTCCTATTTATGTACATTGTCTGGACCTATAATGAGAAAGAGAATGAGAACAGTACAGTAATGCTCAGTATGGAAAGACACCAGTAGGACATTATCTGCCTGTGCTGGTTTAAAACTAGGCACTGGTACAGCCAGATCTGATACAAGTGCTGGAAATAGTTGATTTGTCCTGCACTGTATTGCCTGAGTCAGCACTTGCTGCGCCTTGGTGTCTCTTCTCCTGCCTCTCACCCCTCGTCCTTGTCTCCCCGTCTTGAAGCTGAAGCAGTGTTACTGCATATTTTTTCACACAGTGAAGGTAGAAGCAGGCCTGGCCACAAGCCATGTTCTGCTCTCATGCCTGTGATTCTTCAGGCCAAAGCCATGGGTAGAGTTGCTGCCTGGGACTTGAAAGGGGAATGGGAAGCATTGTGCCAGGATAAGGGCTTCTGTCATTCTATACTTGGCAGAGCTTTTATGTGGAGATGAAAATCTGGAATGCCTCAACTTGTATGTAAGAACTAAAATGTTCCCCCTACCAACACTCACTCTTAGAAATAAGAATATTGCAAAGAAGCTCGAAACTAGTTGAATATCAACCTGTGTGCTTGTAACACTCCAATTGTAATTTTCAGTATTTTCTCAACTCTGCTACCTAAAGGTCAAGAGGTAAAAATGCTTTTTGAAGATAAGGTTTAGTACTTCAGTGTCTGCCAAATTATTGTGGTTTTCAAAGTTTTTATAGCCTAGTGGAAAAGTAGATGAAACTCGAATGACAGGTGTACAAAATCTTTGTATGCAACATGTAATGCCTTAACTTGCCCTAATGTTTCGGAGCCCTAATGTTCTCCAAAGGGCTCGGGTTTCCTCAAATGCCTTGGGTATCAGGTATGTTTTGTCTTTCGATAAAAGAGTAAGACTTTAAGAATGCCCCTTTTTTGGTCAGGCACCAAGGATGGGTGTACGGTGCTCGGTACACGGATCTGAACAGTATAATAATGCAATTACAACAAAGTTAAAAGGACCTGTCTGTGCCTGGACCTGAAATTATTTCATTGTTGAAATAATTGGGTGTCACACGGTGTGGGGGAAGGATTCCCTTTAGCAGGGTACTCTTAATTTTCCTTGTAGGTAAACTTCTTTACAGGAAGTACTGCTTGGAATCATTTCTGTGAACACAGTTTTTCCATTCTGGTGTTTTTTTAATAATTCAAGGCTGTATATATATCCCTGGAGATTCCCTAGGTTTGAGATAAGGCAAATGCAGATAGTCCTTCTCTATGCTTATGCTCAGAGTACGTAGGGTGTGTAGTCCTCGTGCATTCTACAGATACTGCTGAAGTCAAATTATCCAGCTGCCAATGTGTTGTCTAAACTGTGTGTGAATGTAGTGCAAGATAACTTGATTACAACAGTCTTGTTGCCTGTCTTTACATAAAGCTATGCATAAGTCTTTTTTAATAGTTGTTTGATCTCTTCAGTTTCTAGTGTCTCATTCTTGGTTGGCCCAGCATGTCACTAGTGTTTTTATGGTTCTGTTTTCTGTGCTTCTAGGTCTTCTGCAAATGCAGATTTCAGCCCCATACCTAATTGCCATCTGTAATAATAAGTATAGCTAGAGCCTTTTTGTTTAGTAGCCCTTGACTTAACATGCCGTGCTGTAGTGCGAGTAATATGCTGTACTCATCCCTCACTGCTAGACTAATTGAACACCAAAATTGCTGCCTCTTGTTCTAATAAGTTTCATGACAAGCTTAGACTGAGACATCCAGTTCTGCAGTACAATAATGCTTGTGTGGAAGATTTTCCTGTAGTGCTGGGGTTTCCACTATCTGGCCAGATAAGAAACCTGTAAAGAGTAGATACTGCATGTGCTTTTACAGTGCCTGAGATGATTATAATTGGTTCATTTTGTTCTTGTTACAGGAGAAGTGCAAAATCAGTAGTAATAAACAAATGGGCTACTGAAGCTTAGCATTTGGTAGTATAAGGGAACTGTGCCTCGGCTTTGAGAAATGCTTTATAAAAACACAGGATAGTTCTTTAATGTCAGGCTAGTCTAAGTAGTGATGTTAGGAAATGAGTTACTCCATATCGAACACAATTAACGTGTTACCTAGTTTTCATCAGAAGGTGAATCTAATATAACATCAAAGGAAAAATCTAGAGGCTGGCAAATTTGTGCAGGTGTGCTGTAGTTTCCAGAGAAAACTCATGTCCCCCTTCTGTCCTCTTACCACCAAAATGCCTGCCTGCCTAGGAGTACTTAATGAAAGCTTTTTAGAATTTCATACTACCTGTTTCTCTGGAAAATCCTGATAAACACGAAAAGATATCTGAAAGGATCCTTTCAGAAAAATACTTCATCAGGGTTCAGTGATTGAGCAGATAGGGAGAAACTCATTTGTTTTTTAGTACCCAGATGGACCATTCAGAGTTTATAGAAATTTGTTCAGTTGTACTCCTGGTTATGAGGGATTTTAAGGTGCATAGGATTATTAAGCTTTTTTTTTCAATGGCTTCTCTCCTATAAAAGGAAGCTATGCAGTAAATATAATTTTAACATCATTTTTTTTTTTGCAGTGATGTTTCACTTTTGTCAACTGACAATTTTCTAAGGAGAGAGACATTTAAGTGCCAGAGGAATCCTGTGGACAGGATTAACACTGAGTGCTGTGGCCTGAAGTACAACTGTGGAGCTGGGGTGGTGTGAATAAAGGCAGGGCTGACCCCTCAGAAAGGATTAGGCTGAAATTTAAATGGGGAGCTGGGCCGGTTTAATAACTTGGTGCTGGGAAAATAGAACTGCTCCCATTATTTCCTAGCTGTAAAATCCTCTGCCTTTATTGGGGTACATGTGAGATTCAGGACTTAGTCTTGCATTTAGAAGCTTGTTTCTTGACGTGTGTATTTGTGACACTTTGTACCAGTGGATTTTGAGAATGTAAATATTTGAGAAATGCCATTGAGAGCTAGAAATTGAATAATGTATTGAGTGGCAGTTCCTGTATGAAATCTTTGGGTAGTTTCAGAAGAATTCTCAAACTTGAGCACATGAAAGGGGAGGGCAAAGGCTGTAAACCTGTCTGGACTATACTTTTAACCCGTTCTGCAGAAAGATTATATTCTCTTAACCTGTCATTTGTTTCAAAGCAACTTAAAGTAGGAGCAAGAGTTTTAAGGAAAAATAAATCTAAAAACCAAATTTGCAAAACATTAAAATGTTTTTTCTATATGTGGAATTTATAGTAACTAGCTTACAATTAGCATGCAGAAGGTGAATTTAGTTTACATTGTGATAGGAGGCAGGTACCTCCTCATTCTGTACCATAAGTTAGAAAACTACACTGTAGATTCATTCAGTAAAGAAATGGGGTAACTTTAAGGGAAGTGCTGATTGTTCAAGTTTTCACTTTCTTACATTCTCAAAACTTATTTACAGAATTGAGTGGGACAAACTTCTGGAGAATGTGCATTGTTTGATCATAAGTGTGACAAAAACTGACAAACAGGAAGCTTATGTACTCAGGTAAGTCACTAGCTTATTCTTTTAGTCTCCAGTAAGTAAAATAGCTGAACTGATATGAGATCCATTTGGCTGAAAATCTTGGATTATGGAGATCCTGCTCTGTCAAAATGACTACAGCTTGCAAAGTCTGATAATTACAGTGCTCTCGCAGTGTTCACTAACAGAAGTGTCTTCGTAATTGCCAATATTTGTCCTTAATTAAGAGATTAAGGACAGGATTGTAGTGTTTTTGTGTCGGATACATAAGACCAATTAACAGATTGTTAGATTTTTGCCTTGTGATAACTTTCCCTAATTAAAAGGTTATTACAAAAAATACTATAAATCCAGCAGAATAGTGCATGAAAGTGTCATTAAGTATCATTTTAGACCAGCAAAGGCTATATAGATGCAACTTTGATGCAACTCTGAATATTATAATCAGATGGAGCAACTTTGAGCTGAGGGCATGTGTAAATATAGTTTTCCAGAGACCTTGGATTCTGTTGTCTCATTCTGCAGAGTTGAACAAACAGTTTTTACTATATATTTTTCCATGGGGGGGGGTGGGGGAGGGAATGTTCCTGACCATCTTTTTTTCCCCTATGTGGACTTTACAGAGATATCAGCATTCTCTGCTTTATTTCATATTAAAAAAAAAAAAACTTGTCTATTTTGTGTGTTTGAAAGCTTTTGATGGCAAACTTGAAGTAAAAGCAAGCTAGTGAAACTGCTGAATTCTATTTACCCTCAGCTTCATATTTTTAAACAAAACTGAAATGTAACTAGTTAACTATGTAGTAGATTAGATGACCTTTCCCTTTTTAAACAGCATTCCAAACTGCGTTAATACCTGAGGTAGACTGTCCTTCCCATTGCTCAATCACTTAGTGAGAAAACTTTAGTATGTGTGCAAGTCTTCTGCATACAGTATTAACTACAGTCCCATTGAATTGAAGATCAATATTTAAATATCTGATACACAAAAAAGCCCAATATGCATAAACTCTAATGCATAAGGGCATATTATTATTGCTGCAGTCCTCCTAGTGAGATTTCCTGTTCCTATGGAGGGGTGCTGATTTGCCACTTTGCAGTGGTCAGCTTGCTCGGAAGATGCAGCCAGCCGTTCTGTACAGCTCTGAGACCTTAGGGGGATGGGGAGGGGGAAGTTGATACTCATCAGCTTTTTTAGCTGAGCAAGTTGTCATGCTTAAGACCATGTTCTGCAGCGAAGAAAATTAGGGGCTTGTCTGTATTGTATACCTGCATAATGACATTTTTGTTTCTAGAATAATTTGAGATAATAAAAGAATGCAGTCCCTCTTTCCTATGCTGTATCACACTTGCAGCTAGAACAGCTATTTTATTCTCTGAATGGTGGAGATTTATTCTTCTGTCTTGCTAGCTTAGACTTCATTCCATACACAGAAGAAGGGAAAAAGCTGCTTTAACTGTAGGGTAATAGAGTATGGAAAGCTCTTTCTTAAGCCATAGATAATTTTGTAATGAATGCAGTGTACTACCAGTATTGCCTGAAACATACTGAAAATGTGTGCAAAGTGTCTGTTGAAACAGCTTTCCTTGACAGCTACTGCTAAACTTCTGTCAGCACTGATGTAAAGTCTGAAATTAGTTTATTTTAAGCTGTTTCCATTGATTTGTATGTGTGTACTTCGTTCAAGGGCAGTGTCAGCAGGCTAAACCACAGCTGTACAGCTGCTGCTGAAACTTGTGTTGAGCCAGGGCCGTGTTCTTGTCTTAGAGTTGTGCTAAATTTTGCATCGTTGTTGATAGACCCCTGAGTATAAGGCCAGAATCCTTAGGTGAATTGTCTGAGTTAAAACTGGTTAGAGGTAAATGTCAGGCATGTGTTGAAATGAAGTTCAAAAGTGCCAAGTATCATAGCCTTAAAAAGTGAGATCAGAGCAACACTTGACAGTGTTGGCTGGAACTTATTGATCTGATAGGCACTTTTTGCAAGTGCATGTGTTATAATTTGAATGTTCATTTAAAATAATAAATTTGGCTGGGATTAGAACTAAGATCTTACCATTCTTTCCTAATTTGCTTTATAGAGGACACATCTCATTGTTCTCACTTTTTTTTCCCTTAATAGTGAGAGTAGCATGTTTGTCTCCAAGAGACGTTTCATTTTGAAGACGTGTGGTACCACCCTCTTACTGCAAGCACTGGTTCCCCTGTTGGAGCTTGCTAGGGAGTACAGTGGGTTCGACTCAATTCAGGTAAGGTACAAAAAATGTCACATCTTCCTTAAATACACAGAATATTTTATTACTGTTTTGAATTCACTCATCTAATTCTGAGGCTTCCTTTGTTTATGGTTTCTGCAAGGAGTTGTGTATAAGATTGTTTACTCTGCCACAGAGTGTAGCTTTCCGTTTGCCTCCTAAAAGATGCCAATTTACAAATGTGACTGCGCTGAATAAGGCTCCTTAAGGGCAGAAGATTTCCATCTGCCCAGGTTGTCAGTGCTGAAGTTAATGGTGTAGTCCTGTGGAAAACAAACATCTGCAGCTTACAAATTAAGCTAGGTTTAGCAATATAACTCTGAAATGGAAGATAAATTCAGGTATCAGTGTTCTTAGAGTGAAAAAATGTCCTGTGAAAGCTTCAGGAAACAGCTAGAAGATATGAGTACTTAGCATGACTTTTGGCTTCAAAATGGGTATCTGTTTTCAACATCTAAAGTGTGTGTGGTTTTGTTTTTTAGAGCTTCTTTTATTCACGTAAGAATTTCATGAAGCCTTCCCACCAGGAGTACCCACATAGGAATTTCCAGGAAGAAGTAGAGTTTCTTAATGAAATTTTCCCAAGTAAGTGTGTGAAACTTCAGTGCATAGCTGTGTTAAGTGTTTGTGTGAAGCCAGAAGAGCCAAGCAGTGCACTGTACATTCTGAGTGCGAAGCCACCCAACAGTCCTTAGGAGCTTCACAGCTAACACAGTTTTCAGCAGCATAAGAATGAAAAGCTATATGTAGTTTTCTGCATTTTGACATTGTTTTTTCAAGATGAAACTTTACATAATAAATTAAACACAATCTGTTGACAGAGGTAGTAGTCTGTGCAATTCTATTCTATGTGGTAAATAAGAGTCCAGTGGAATTCAGGATCACTGTACTAAATGGCAAATTTGTATAATAATAATGAAAAAACTTCTAAAACTGAATTTCCCAGAGAAAAAAAATCTCTGAAATAATATAAAAATTGAAGTAACCTGACATACTTGAAATAAAATCTTAAATAGATGCTTGCTGAAATTCCTAAATGGATGCTTGAATTTCTGAGGTGCTAGGATTTCCATCTGTGTAGTTAAAGCTGTCTTCTGAATGTCTTCATGGTGGGAGCTGAGTTGGGATAATGGTTTAAGTTAAATGCCTGCTTACTTGGTGCAGATATTAACTGTATCAGTGAACCTCTTAAAATGTTCTGTGCATGATTTGCACTGTCTCTATGTAAAAGATTGACCTTATTTTATATTAAGAGTCAGCTGTGGTGTATTAACTTGAGACCTTTTTGTCTTAACTAGATGGAGCAGCTTATTGCATGGGACGTATGAATTCTGATTGCTGGTATGTACGTGAGGACTTTGAAGTCTTTGGGTCATACAGTGCAGCTTGGCCTGCTGCTGCTAATATTTATTACAGAAGTGACTTGTGCTTTCTGTAGGTACCTGTACACCCTGGATTTCCCAGAGAGTCGGATATCCAGTCAGCCTGATCAGACACTGGAAATTCTGATGAGTGAGCTTGACCCAGTAGTTATGGACCAGTTCTACATGAAAGATGGTGTTACTGCAAATGATGTCACTCGTGTATGTTTGCTTGAAAACTAAGTATTTTAGGGGTGGTGGGTATTGGGCAAGTAAATGCCTCACTTAGCTTTTAATAGAAGTTTTATTTGTGGCAGAAAAGACTTAAAGGTCAGTTTCCCATTTTGGAGTTTTGGGGGATAAAATGTGGCTTGACTTTAGAAGATTGGGGGAAATAAAAGTTCGCTTTTATTGTGCTAGTGTTCTAACCTATTGAAATGAACAATGCTTTATTGATGGAGTGTTTTCTCTTCTGGAAAATGGAGGAGCAGTAAATCAGTCATTTTAGTAGTTTCCATAGAAAGATGGTTATTACAAGAAGAGAGGCTTATACAGAGGATAACTTTATTCCTTGAGCATTCATTATCAAATTGATGGTTAAATCAAAGGATGAGGTTAAATCATTTTGATGGTTACATCGTTTTATAAGGGAAATGTAGTTTAGTTGTCAGGGGGAAATTAAGGTATAATCAGAACTTGACAAGCCCATCTTTGTCTCCTTTCTTCACAAACTTCATAGAAGCTTGTTCTTTGTGAACACATCTCACTGACAAGTACAGTGACGCTTTCCGTTTACCGCTCGGTGCTTTGATTCTCCCGGCTGTACTTGCTGTAAAGCTTTGGCTGTAGCTCAAGTACTGTATGGGAAATCAAAATGTTTGGAATTACTCTTAAGGGTATGCTTGGAATTACTCTTAAGCGAATAAGGAAGTCTGCTCACGCTTTATAGCAAATGTAAACAGCCTTCATTCATCTTATGGACAGTGGTTGTACAGAAGCTTTCTCTGACTTCAGTTGCAAGAACAATTATGCAGTAGAAACTCCCATCTGTGCTCTCTAGAGAATTTGCAGTCTGCTTCTGGACCAGATAGTGAAGTATCTGGTAACCAACAGAACTGGGCACTCAGTCACTGGTGTAAGTGGCAGGATGCCAAGCAAGCTTATTTAGTGGTACAAATTGATATCAAACTGACTTCCCTCCTGTCAAAAGAAATCTGATGTCCCGTCTCTTAAGTCTGTGTTCCTTCTGTCTTTGAGAGGGCTGTAGACATAAGTGCAAGGTCTCATGACAAATTTAGTGCTATAATTTTAACTTCTATTTCAGATGAGTGGAATTCGTGACCTGATACCAGGTTCTGTTATTGATGCTACAATGTTCAATCCTTGTGGGTATTCAATGAATGGGATGAAATCGGATGTAAGTTCTACACTTAGTGAATATTTGTTTAAATTTAAAATAAATTTAATTATTGGTGTTAACAATCTTTTTTCTTTTTTTTTTTTTTAGGGAACTTATTGGACTATTCACATCACTCCAGAACCAGAGTTTTCTTATGTTAGTTTTGAAACAAACATAAGTCAAACCTCTTACGATGATCTGATTAGAAAAGTTGTAGAGGTTTTCAAGCCAGGAAAATTTGTGACAACCCTCTTTGTTAACCAGGTGAGTTTGCAGTTAGGCAAGAAGTCAGCGTGTCAGCTCCTAAAGTCAGCGTGTCGGCTCCTGAAGTCAGGTTTGCAAGTAGACAAATGAACGATGAAGATTATTCTCAATTGGATTTCAACTTTTTCTTGTTGCCTCTTGTTTTCTTGCTTGCTTGTTTGCCTCTAAATTTGAGTGATAGCTACTTGGGCATGTGAGTGTTTTGGGCTGATGTCAAGAAAAGCTGAAAATACTAAGATAGACTGACTTCATAGAAAGTCATTGAAAGTCATTGGAATGTTTGTATAGGCATTGGTTCCTTGCCTTTTCCTGATCTGACCACAACTGTCAGTTGTAGAAACATGGCTGGTAATGCTGATGCTACCAGCCAAAAACTGATAGAAAAGCAGTAGAGTAGTTAAAGAGCTATAGCACTTTGGATTGAAACCTCCTGCAGTACTTTCATGCGAGAATTTGGAGCATGTTATTAACAGTAGCGCCCACCCCTGCCCTCCCAAAAGTACCTAAGAAGTGTTCATTGCATTAGTCTGTCTATGCCTTAATGCCAAGCTTAAACTTCACTTCTTCTTTTCTAGAGCTCTAAGTGTCGTACAGTGTTTTCTTCCGCCCAGAAGATTGAAGGGTTTAAACGTCTTGATCACCAGATTGCCCAATTCAGTGATTACAACTTTGTTTTTACCAGTTTCACGAAGAATCGCCAGCAACAGCACAGTTGATTAAGAATGAAGAAAAAACGCAAAAGGAGATCCCATAGAGGAGGTGGTGGTTGCTTTCTAGTTGATGATTCGGGGGGCCACACTTTCCACTCCCACCACCTCGTAGTTGTGGAAAGCCCTAGGTGTAATCATAGTATAACCATTTTGAATTGTATGCATTATTATATCCAGGAGTTAGATATCTTGCATGAATGCTCTCTTCTGTGTTTAGGTACTCTATGCCACTCTTGCTGTGAAATTGAAGTGCATGTAGAAAAATCTTACTGTATGAAACTTTACAACACATGTAAAAATGATTCAGGTAGAATTAAACACAGCATAGTTTTTCTCCAGGTATCACCAAAAATTCCCCACAGACAAGGCTTTCGTCCTCATTAGATTTTCAACCTCAACCTACTTGCTGGGACAGTTCAGTTAAATTGTCACCAGTGTTTTTCATCTATATTGTGATTTCAGTCTAAAACAGTTTTTGACAAACTTGTATGATTTCTAATGAAACTGATTCCTAATTCACACTTTTCATGGTTGGAGAAAATTCTTTCACTTACTACAGTTAGAAATTGTTTTGCTTCTACAGGTGGTGGATTTTTTGTTTTTTTAATCACTGACTTTCTTCGTGCTCTTACCAAGCTTCCAGGAGTTTGTTCAGCTGTACTGTAGCACTGGGCAAATGCATCAGCCTTTCACCCTTCAACTCGGGTATAGTTACTCATGCAGGTTAAACTTCATCTTAGCTTAATGCTCATTTCTCTGTCTGCACCCCCCAAGCTGTCGCGTTGCTAACAATGGCAGAATTTGAAGAAGGTCCAAGACTTGAAAGGGGAGAGCTGAGTCAGGGCACAAGTGCTTTGGCATTGTGTGACAGCTTTGCAAAGTGCAAATTCATATTGGCACCAAACATCTTTCCTAGGCACCATTTATGTTTTGACACACACACACAAAAGGTACTCTTACGTGTTGGCAGGTAGGTCTAGCAAGAGTGGAGTTTGCCAGGCTGGATAGGTTGAGTGTGTTGATTCTTCTCAGTCAAACTTACAAACTGCCACTTCTAACTGTAAAAAGACTGCTTCTAAACTGGTCCAGTGTCACTTCATTTGTTGTTCCAAGCAAAGCTAATGCCTCTATCTTGTGACAGTCCTGTGACATTGTTGTGCATGTGACTTACGTTGTATTCGAGTATTGTGACTTCATCTGTTTTTTCCTCCTAATTACTGCAGTGGTTCCTCTTACTGTGACTTGAGGGCATTAAGTGCAGGTGTAGAACACGAACTGTCTGGGACACCTGGGCAGAAGTGAAGTAGAATGCTATTCATAGAACGTGAATGCGTGATTCAGAGTCACTTTAATGGGTATTGACTAAAATGCAGGCTTAGAGCTGGCAAACTTTCAGCTATGTTTGCCAATACTGGGGGATTTTAACAGCTGTGAGACCAGCAAGTTGGTAACTATAAAACTGAGATTTTCTTCCTCTTGTCCTTGCAACGTTTTGAGTCTCTCTGGGTTGACGCAGTGGTTGTTTTGTTCCTTCCGTATTTATAAATGAAGCACTTTTTCAGTGCTTCTAAACTAAAGTCTGCTTGGTTAGAAATCAAGTGGTTGGAACATTTTTGATTTTTTTTTTAAGCATATTGTTGATTGAAGTTCTTTGACGATGTTAATCAGTTATATGCTGTAAATGGCACTAACGCTTTTTGGTATTAATACTGAGGACCAACATTTCAGTGATTTTTTTGTTCTTAAACAGTGTCCCAACTAATCCAACATTTGTTGGCTTGAGGTCCTTTAAGCAGACTGAAGATCCCTTTCCAAGTAATACTGAAAAATACACATTTATAAATAGAAGCATAAGCCTCGGCTATAAAATGAAAGCTGTTGGATGGATTGAACTATCAAGGGTGATCAGGATGGGGGGAGTATGGTGTTTATAATTCTGTGATGTTAGACTTTGATCATTTAAAAATCTGTACCACAACTTAATGCTTCAATAAAAGTTTGCTTAAATTGTTTGATCTAGCAAATTTACCTCTCTCGCTCTTTGTACAACAAATTTAATTCTGAATTAGATCTAGGTATTCTTTGACCAAAAGTACTTCTGTAACTAAACTTGCTTTGCCTTTAAGGGGGCTGTATCTCAGTTGTTAATGTACTGATAGCTTAAAATGAGACTGTGCATGAAAAGAAGCCAAATGAAAATACAAGTTGCTTCTGAGGCAGAAAATATTTGTCTAAATGAATACCCACAGGAAAGATTGAGATCTGCTGTGTCTTTAAGCTGTATTTTTCCCTGGCATTAAACACTTCAAATATTCAATTAAGACAACCTTTTCTTCTACAGGTTGCGTACCAAACTGGTGTGCATGTATGTGTGGAACTAAAGGTTAGACTGAATTAGTTCAAGTCTCGGGCAGGCTTGCTTCAGTACTTCACAGCCTGACCACACACTCTCTTGGAAGCTGCTGGTTGAGTTTCAGTGCAGATGCAGCCAACACAACTGAAGCTTCCTAAATCCCTTAGGAACAGTCTATAGAGACAGCTGAATCTGTTGAACGGTACTGACAGAGCAGATGCTCCTGCAGATCATGTAAGCAGGGGTGCTTGTGGGTCAGCGTTAAAGGCCTCTCTTGCTGTTACTACTCTCCTGAATCCACACTGTGCACATTCCAGCCAGGACCACTTCTGCAGTGGTAGATCTCTGAAATTCTCCTCTGTGTCCTCACGGGTGGCTCCTAGGTGCTTTGGGTCTGCCACAGCTATTGGGAAAGTCCAACTGAGGTTTCTAGTAAGAAATTCCAGCAGTGACAAGGTCTTGTCAGAGTTAAACTAGTTTCAGTGGCAGCTTTCACCAAACTGAAGGTTATCTTTACTCTGTATGGACTCATCCTTAACGTGATGTTTTCTATTTATAATAACTTTTCCTAAAAGAGCCAGACAGTAAAATTACTTGGCTCAAAGTATTGTAATGTTTACATTTCTCACCACTTTCTTGTGAATAGTGCTGGTAACACAGCAGAATAGGATTTTGGGGTTATTCCACAATGCAAATGAGAGTAAAAAGGCAAAACTTTCTGTAGTCAGTATCTATCTGTAATTTTGATAGTGCTGTGGAAGAAAGGTTCCATGTTAATTTGATTTATTTTCTTCAAGGGCAATTATCACTTAGAGAAAGGGAGTAGCTATGGAAGAGAAGGGACATGGCATGGGGTACAGTGGAAGACAGACAAACCAAGTTCTGGTTTTGTTCCTTGGCTTAACAGCACCTTGGATTAAGATGGAGTTGGGGTGGAAAATAGAGGCTTCTGTAGGGGTCATCAGTCCTTCCACACATGCTGCTGTAGCTCATGGGTTTGTGTACGCCCGGCTTGAGCGGTCCCTTCACCCAGGCCCTAGGAGCGTCTCCCCCGAACCTTGTTAGGATGCTTGGAGGTTGGTGGTGGCTTGGGAGGAGACCCTGGTGCAGACTGAGGTTGAGGGGGGCGAGTGTCTCAGCTTTGACTGCGTCCTTGGCTCTGAGGTGGTCTGCTCCATTCCCAGCTTTTCCTTCTGCTGAGGTTGCTCTGCCTGTGGGGGGCTCCTGTGCGGTGCAGTGGGGTGACTGAGCTTGCCTGTGGTTTAAGCACCGTGTGCCTGGGAAGATCCATGGGCTTCCAGGGTGTTTTGTTCTTGCTCGTACCTCACAGCTGAGCCTGGAGAATCCATGTGAGGAGCTGCGCTATCCCAGCAAAACAAGAGGCCTGCGGGACAACTCTAGGAAGGGGTAGTAGCTGGTGGATTCTGGTTCTTCCTTTGTGGCACAGGATGCCTCTTGACGGGGAAGTGTTGAATGAATGGGGGCGGTTTCTGCCACCACCTTCTGGACTCCCCAGCTGGGCTGATGTGAACTCCTGGGCTTCCCCAGGGCCTGTTCCCAGAAGCCGGGGCACTGCAGGCTTGTGGCTTGGAACCCCTTCAGCAGAATGGATGGCCTTGGCATCGTGGTTTTTCCAGAGTTGTATGGCCAGAAGTCTTGGAAGTGGGGGGAAAAAAAAACAAGTTCATAATACAGTCATTATAATTGGAAGCCTCTTGAAGTGTCAGAGGAGTTAGATGCTTGTGGCGTAGCCCAGAAGGAACGAGGATAGTTGAGTGATGCCCCATTTGTTTCCCAGGAAGACGTGGGGATGACAGTTGGGTAGGAAGGTTAATGAAAGCTGAGAAACTTCTCTGACTCAGATACATGCAACTATAAGCAAAAGGGATCCATGCGTATGGAATGCAGAGGATCCTTACAAGGTAAAGACATTCACGTTTGTGTGAACAAACAGGAATACATATGTATTCCTGTTTCCAATGCCTGTGCACCCACAGTGATCAGAAGAGAGGCTGTCATCCGAAAGCCGGCAGGGCTAAAGCATGTTTCCTCAAGCTTTGCTCCCTCAACTTCCAACTGCAGGCTTAATTTTGAAAGCTACTAGCTCATTAATTTGTGTTTCATGCTGTGGAAGCGCTGGTGGTGCCCTAGTCCTGTGTTATTGCCCATACTCACGGTTCAGGCAAGTCTTGGCTGTTCCGAGGGGTTTATAAACCATTTTTACCCTAATCGGATCCTTGCTGTCAGTACGCGACAGGCCCCCCAGCAAGTACTGCTGGAAAGAGTGTGTTTTAGCTAATTTTTAAGTTAATAATTACCTAAGATTTACTTGCATGTTGTACTTACAATATACAAGCTGTTATTTAGAAAAAGGGAAGGATGAGGCCATGGAAAGTCTTGCTTCTGCTGCTTGGGAGCTCTATCATGGTACACATTTTGTGTGCCCCTTATATATAATTTCATCAATGCAGTACAGAGTGCAGAGCTTTCTGAGCTCTGCCCTTTTGTCAGCTGGTACAAATTTAAAACATGCAGATGTGTGGTGTGTATATGTCAATATACGCACTATTTAGGAGCAAATTTGGACATATAAATATGAAAGTTTTGTCATTTCCATCCAGCTTTCAGAACTTTCCTGCCCTGCTGCTTTTGTTTGACCTGTTACATGGAATTCCCTGAACTCCAGTCTCACCTGCTGAGCATCTTCCATGGCTTCCATATCCAGACACGCAGGCTGTGGTGCGGGCATCGCAGCGACCTCCTGAGCACTGGGCGGCAAGGGGTGGAGGGATAACCTTTTTCTTGGGTCAGGGAGCCCATTACTCAGATGCAGGAACATGCAGCTTGTGCAAGATGGACAATCCTCCCACACAGGCCGGTGCTTCCCCATCTTCCATATTTTCCACGTCCGCATGAGCAGCAGCAGCCACTCCAAGTGCCGCTGCTCAAGGTGAGTTGTCTCATACTCGGCCTTCCCTTCGGTGGCTTCGCTGGCCAAAAATCATCCCGGCCTTGGAGCGGCTGCTAGAGCAGCTGCTTCCTGTTTATAGCTTCTTAAGCGGTTCCCTCCAAAGTAAAGCCCTCGCTGTGATTTCAGCGCTGGCGTCCCCCCGATCCAAGCGGCAAGGTTTGATTTGCGCTTTGGCAGTGCAACTTGCCTGAGCCGCTGTAGCTTGAAAGCTCTAGAGAAGCCAGCGCTTGTGAGAAGGGTAAAAAATAGCTGAAAGTGTCTTGTCTTCCTTGGAGTTTATCAGCCCGGAGTGGAAAAAGAAGCATCCACATGTGAATCGGGTTTGGAAGTTTGTTGGAATTCTGCAAACACCGAGCTCTTCGTCTTCTTGTTTCTGAGCTATTGGGTTTATTTTTGCATTTGCTGCCAGAGAAACATACCTATTGAAAACAAGGACACGGCCTGTTTCCAGAAGCTGCACAGAGAGCCCATCCAAACATTAGGAAATTCACTGCCTGCCTTCCTGTGTTCCCAAGACCTGGCATGTGGAGGTAGAGAAGGGGGTAATACGAATCCACCCCAATTATATGTAATCCTGTAATAGGGAATCAAATATTAATGTGTTCCTCATCATGTGTAGGCTTCATGAAGCAAATTGCTCTCTCTTTTAAGCTAATATATATCTGCCTGAGAATATGCTCCTTTTTTTTTTTGGCTTCTGGCAATGTCTGTATTTCCCAATTAATGTTATTGAAAAAATCATTTCTATAGGGCCACTGCTTTATAATTTCAGATATCTTTATATGTATGGAGCATAGAGATGCAAAATTTGGGGTTTTTTTTTTTTTCCAAACATAGAGTTTCTGATTGTACTGATTTTAGTCCCCCACATATTAAATTTCATTCTCCCAGGTGCAAAAATATGCTAATTCTTTTACACTATTAATAATACAGGACCAGAAAAGCTAGAAAGGAAGCAAGACAACCAAACCAGGATGTAGCAGAATTATTAGTTCCAATTACAGGACTAAATCCCATCCTCTTTCACATGCGCAGCCCTTGGGTGGACACCAGTTACACAGATGTAGCAGATGAGAGAAGTATTTCAGGTGCATTTTCCCTTGCTCAGAAATCCGGCGGGGTCCATGAGGTGCCTCTCTGCCATCTGCTTCTCTCAGGAGAGACTCTGGCCTCTGTGTCAGCCAAAGGGTGTCTGGCAAACTGCAAAATCCCGGCAGCTCCATCAACCGCACCGGTCACTGCAGCTGTTGGAGCCATCTCTAGTCTCCAAATCTGGGCTTTTTTCCTTCTAAAAGAGATGTGTTCTGATTCTCTCAGCTTTACTAGATTCACCTTTAACAGCACATAATGTTAGGCGTTAGAAAATGTATATTTTAGCCATACAAAGTTAGATTTCCGATTGCAAAAATATAATCCAGGTTTTAGAAAAGGTAGGTAAAAGCTAGACCATTATGGGTTGTTTGATGAGACTTTTGGATGTGAATTTTTTATATGCCACATATCACCTAAAACCACATTATTGGCACAGGTGCTGGATATGATGCTACATCCCAACCAGCTCCACCATAGCCCAAACTTGACAGTTTGATGGGGTCTTGGAGACAGGTTTTTTCCAGATGTATTCAGGTGTGGCAGTACTTTTTCTGTTTTGTTCTTTTTTTTTTTTTTTCTTGTTTCAAGAACCAACATTCTATAATCTCCCATTCTCAGTTTTTCAAACAAGAGTTTTTAAAGAAGAAGACTCTAGCAGGGTAGCTTAACCTATCAGATCTTCCCAACTTTTTGGAGGATATGTTTAAAATGAACGAAAGAAAAAGAAAGAAAGAGAGAAAGAAAAGAACTCATTCCTGTCGGAGAAAGTACATTTTTACCTGGTGCTCTGCAGAGAAACCTGGCGTAGCACAGGAAGAATGAGGCAAAACTACAGAGGCATCAGGCTGTAAGTGCTGCAGCTACAGAACCTACGAGTGCTTCAGCCCGAGCAGGAAACTGCCTGGTTAAAACAAGAAGTGCTTCACAACCGACACGCAAACAGCCACGGTTACAATCTTCACTACCCTTGCCTGATTAATACTGTCCTTAATCATAGAATCATTATGGTTGGAAAAGACCTTTAAGATCCTCAAGTCCAATTGGGTTAGGATCTAATTTCTTCTGCTGTGTTTCACTGCTTGAAAGTAGATACGTGTAGTTTTTAATGTTCCAGTTTTAAATTGTGTGTAGTTGTTGTGTATTTGCAGCTGTATGACGTTGTTCAGCACCGCGACATGCGAAAGCTGAGCAATTTATATTTGTGCCTTTCAGCTCTTGCATTTTACGTGCTGCTGCAGAGCCGGAAGATATGTTCTCTGATTACCTGCTCCCTTGAAATCCTAATCTCTGGAGTGCTTCATTCCTAAAATATTTAAGCTATGCAGACCACCCACAAGGGCTCAGCAGACAAGAAGTTACCAAGCAGCGATTTTCTCTTCAGCTCATGTTACCGCGTCGTGCAGGAGGTAAGAAATGAGTCAGCTACAGGAAGAAAAAAAGGCGGCAGTCAGAAACCGCCTGTTGATTTTTAGTTTTGATAGAGGAGGTATTAGAAAGGCACATAAAAATCGCACGTCTAAAGCAGCTTTCAGAGAAGTGTCCCCTCAGAGGAGCTGCAGCCCTGGCTCTTCCTCCAGAGCTTGGGCTTCTCCTCATGGAGACGCTTCTGCCTGTGGATTAGGGCCATTTCCCTGTCCTACCCGTTGCAGTGGGGCCAGCAGGAGAGGGGCAGGCTAGGCCAGAACGTGCTGGGATACATTTTGGTAATGCTTGTTGAAACCCATGTGTAGGCTAAAATAAACGTGGAAAACACGGGCCAGAAAGAAGGGCGTAAGAGTAGAGCGTTGCTTGGTGGGATCTCGTGTATATTTACGTGCACGTGTGGTATGGAGAAGAGCGTGGAGCTGCACACAGAGGGAAGAGCGGGCTGGCCAGAGCCAAGGAGCAGCGGGAACGTCACCTGGAGAGAAAATAAAATGTTTGTGCCAAGGAGCCTGAGCCAGGCCGGGGCTTGCAGCAAGGGACGTGTCCATTGCTGCTGTGCTGAGAAGAAGCTGTCTGCATATTCCTTTTAAATGTGCAGGTTTGCATACAAAACACTGAGGACTTTGGCAAATTTAGGAAAATGCAGAATAAAGCCCTAAAACATGGGTGATTACAAAAACCAGTGGCCAGTTCATGCTAAATCTTTCCAGATACTCTTTCAGTTTATGTGACAGTGACTCAAGAATTTCACATGAAGTAAACATTTTAGATATAACATACACACCTCTATATATTTACCTCCAAATAAGCAAGCTCTAACAAACAAAAAACACCAACAATTCCAAAATATCTTTTTTGTAATGCTTCTTCCCATATTTTATTTCAGCTCGTTGCAGACCCCGAGGGTGCTGCAGATTACGGGGATCGCTCTATGTGCAACCATAGCCAAATTGCCCCCGCACTGGGGGAGGGCCTGAGCTTTAAGGCAGCAACGTGAATCACAGGATGGTTGAGGTTGGCAGGGACCTCTAGGGATCATCCATCCAACCCCCTGCTCCAGCAGGGACACCCAGAGCACGGGGCACAGGGCGGCATCCAGGCGGGTTGGGAAGATCTCCAGAGAAGGAGACTCCACAGCCTCCCTGGGCAGCCTGTGCCAGGGCTCTGGCACCCTCACAGGGAAGAAGTTCCTCCTCACATGGAGATGGAACTGCCTGTGTTTCAACTTATAGCCGTTGCCCCTTGTCCTATCACTGGCCACCAATGAGAAGAGCCTGGCCCCTTCTTCCCTACATTCTCCCTTCATGAAGTGAAGAACCTGAAGTCTCTTTTATCCCAAGGACCGTCTGTCCCAAACACTCAGCTTTCCCTGTGGACCTCTCTCTTGCAGGAGGCCGCATTTTTATGCGCTGTGGGATGGAAGGTTGTGCCTGTGCAGGTGCAAATCCCGCCTACACCGAGGGCTCCTCAGATCCTATGGGCATCCCAGGAACGGTTCCGTGTTCTGTGGAGCATACCCCGAGTGCAGCCAAGGCACCACGCAGCGGGAAGCACACGCGGCCACGCGATCCAAGGCAGGCATAGAGGCCTTCACTGTATGGATGAGCATCCTGAAACGCAATGACATCTGACATCAAGTGAAAGCAGCCCAGAGGTAGATATCTGCCCCATGAAACTCTCTCAGGGCTGAGCGGGAATGAGATGTGACATGGGAGTGTTCATCTTGAAACTTGCACTTCCAGTGAGTCACTAAAACCGACCGCAGGAGCCCAAGTCCTTTCTGTTCCTGTGATCTCATGAAGAAGCTAGTCGGGAGGGAAACAAGGAGGTTTCACCTCCGTTGACAGAAGCACTGGTGGCAACTGAGAGGTGGCAACATGCAGAGCTTGAGTGACATGATCCCGTGTAAGTAATGATCCTGTCTCCCCACTGTAATGAGGATTCTGCTGAATTAGACAGTCTTAAGGTTACATAAGGTTAGACATAGGTGTCCTAGAGGTCAAGAGCTCTGAGTTAATCTCCCACCTTTCAATAGACAAAGTGACATTGACTGAAGTTGCCAGCCATAAGATGCAGAGTTTGCAACTCCAGGGAAATTCACCATTCTCCAGCAATAGAAAATACTCATCATAGTTTCTCTTTCCTCAATGCTGTACTAGGATTATTCCTGTAGTTTCTACAATTCCCGACAACCGTCCCTGCAAAAGGATGTGGTTGGGAAACTCCGGAGAGGCAGAAAAGCCAACAAAACCATCTAACACACACATAGCGACGAGTGGTACCTGCCCATATGGGAAGAAAGGCTGATTAAAACAGCACAGAGGAAGGCCAGGCAGAAAATCATTTTTTCCTTCCAGTCACAAACGCAGAGCTGCTGCCTGCTAAGCCTGAGCTGATTAGAGACGCCAACGTAGCAGGAGACATTGGCAGGGAGCGACGCGGATCCTGCCGGAGACACTGGCAGGGAGTAACACAAATGCTGCTGGAGACGCTGGCAGGGAGCAACATGGATCCTGCTGGAGACACTGGCAGGGAGTGACATGGATCCTGCTGGAGACACTGGCAGGGAGCAACATGGATCCTGCTGGAGACACTGGCAGGGAGTGACATGGATCCTGCTGGAGACGCTGGCAGGGAGCAACATGGATCCTGCTGGAGACGCTGGCAGGGAGTGATGTGGATCCTGCCGGAGACACTGGCATGGAGAGATGCGGATGCTGCTGGAGTTACTAGCACGGAACACCACAGATCCTGATGGAGACACTGGCAGGGAGCGATGTGGATCCTCCAGAAGACACTGGCAGGGAGCAACGTGGATCCTGCCTGAGATGCTGGCAGGGAACAACGCGGATCCTGCTGGAGACCTTGCCAGGGATCACCATGGATGCCGCTGGAGACGCCACAGCCGGCCCTTCTGCAGCTCCCGCAGCGCATTCCCATCTGGCTGGCGCCCACGGCGGGGATGGCAGAGGGCACTGGGAGCGCTGCAGGCGCCCGCGCACCGAGGGGCAGGTCCCGGGCCGGCGCCGCCGCGCAGCACCGCGGACGTGCGGGCACGCAGACGGGCACGGAGCTGCGCTGCGCAGCCGCTACCCGGGGGCACTCGTCCTTTCTGCCCCGTCACGTTCAACAAGCTGCTCCTGTGAAAAAGAAATATTGGGGTATCTTAGAATTGGCATCTGGTGTTTTTGTTCTTTTTATTTTTTATTGGGACTTATGTATCTATGCGCCTTTAAAACTCTGTCAGAGAGTTGCAGCATAAATTTCTATTTGTTAAACAGAAGGCAAGAAATTTCTTACTTCTCTCCAGGGGCACCCCGATATCATGATGATAGATGATAATGACAGATGTGACTGCTACAACGTGCAGGGCTGGTGTTTGGAAAGGCAGGTTCAATCCTTCGGGGAGGGCAAAGCAGTAATATCCGATCAGAACCACATCTGGCAGTTCAAGCTTAAAGGGCAGCTCTCTGTTCTCGTGTCCCTATAATTCGGTTGCTCAGTTGCAGTGCAGAGGTTGCACATGATACCAATCACATTTTCAGTATCTCAGGTAATGCACGTTCAGGTGAATGCACCTTTAGCATCTGCCACACATTCAAAGAACAGTATTTTGTTCAGAAAGCAAGAGCTACAATAAATTTAGTTATAAACTTTATTATAAAATAAGGTATTACAAGCTTCCTGACTGGGAAGATAGTCCCACGATACAGGATACAAAACTAAACAATATTCATTTAAAAAATCTAGTTAAAAGACGGTATTTGCAACTCTTTTTTTCCCCCTGTACTTTGAAAAAGTAGCAGGTTATTTCTTTCCTATTTGTACGAGAAAATCAAGTGCCAAAGGCCAAAACCAAACCTGGCAGGAGTTTCTGAACAGTGTGCTTGAGAAACACACCACAGCGGCTGAACCAGAGGTAAATGTTCTCTGCACCCACTTCCCTCCACATCCCATCCGGAGAAAGATTGATTCAGTTACACTGGCACTGGCGCTCCTTTTCGCTTCAAAGTCAGACACATATCAAAGTGTTCCCATCTCTGTGGGGAAAGAAAAAAAAATCACCAGTAAATGATGAAGTTGGAAGGCAGAGAGTTTGCAGAACGCGAAGAAAACAGAGATCTTGTTGAAATGCTGGGCACGCTGTGCAAGGCATTATTTATAAACAGGAATGCGAACAAATGAAACTCAGTATCTCACCCCCAGCGTTTTGCCAGGAAAAACACGCCGGATCTGAGGCCTGAAAAGAAACTCCGGAGTTAATAACACGCGGCAGGTATAATGCTGTCTCTGTTGCTGCCGAGCGTAAGGATGATCCTGAGCCCAAACAACATGCCCTCAGAGTCGCCGGGGGAGCAAAGAGCTGCTGCAAAGGCTGAGGCCACCATGCCTCGATGCCCTCGGCTCCTGCTGCAGAGCTGTACGGAATGTGTGAAGGCCATTCACCATTGAGGAACCAGGCAAGGGAGGAAGGGAATCGTCTGCTCCTCCGCAGCAAGGAAAACTCACATGAGCCTCGAGCGCTGCCGAGGGATTTGCAGACAGCCGATAACTCCCCGCAGAGCTGCCAGGTCGGATCTGGAGTCCGAGCTGACAGTTTTATCTCCCTCTCTCAATTGTTTGGACGGTGAGAGAGCAGCTACGCTTCCCTGCAAGGCAAAGCCCTGAGGAAGGTAGGGCCTTTAAACCTTAATGCAACAACGCTAGTGAATCTTTCTTTCTGGAAGGGTTGTTTACCTGGGCTTCTAGGGAAAGAGATCTCCAAAATTACAGATTCTGTAATTTTAAAAAACAGATTCTGTTCTGGTATTGCTTAGAAATCAAAAATGCAAACTCTGAAATAGCAAAAATGCCATAAACTTCATGTTAACTAAGTGGGGGAATAGAGGTGGCAATTCAGCCTTAACTCTTCCCTTTTTTTTTTTTTTTTTAAATAAAGACAAAAATGCCTTTTAAGAAGCGGTTCTTCAAATAACTGCACTTTAATTACCTAATGCCACCCATTTGGGAGATGAAGCAACAAAATCTGAGGCAGTATCCTGGTGCCAGTGCTCATGTCGGAGTGGGCACAAGTGAGACACTGCAGCACGTCTGTGAAAGCGCTTAAAAATAAACTGAGCAGATATATTAGCTTGCTTTATGGGTTTTTTTCCCATTATTATTACAAATATGTATAAAAAAAGAACATCTCCTGAGATGATAGGTGTCTAATACACAGTGGAAGCTTCTTTATCACCATCTACGATGAGTGACCCTGTGATTTCCATAGTCACATCCACAGCATTACTCTCTTAAGACAGCAACAAATGTCAAATATTTTAAAAGATCCAGAAAAAAATAACGTTTAGTGCATTTTGGGAAGCCCTAGTGGCTTCCCAAACGCCTTACCTGTCTGAGTGAGTCAGAAAAGTGACAGCCACCCCAGGAACATGGCCAACCACGACAGCCTCCGTCGCTTGACGTTTCCGGGCAGTATTCCACAGGCAGCAAGAGTAAGTTTGGGCTGCGAGAGACCCAGACCCTTCTTCCCCATCCCCTTCCCGCCCGTCGTGCCCAAGGCCGAGGCCGGGTATCGCCGGCGGCCCTCAGTGCATTGCCCTTGTGTTGGGAAGCTCCTGGAAACTGCTTTTCCAACAGGCCAATGGTGCTCCTGGAACCTGCTTTTCCAGCAGCTTTAACAGCCAAGAGTTACTCACAGCGGCGCTTTCCTGTCATCCTGCGCAGGGTCCCTGGAGAGCTCCATAGCAGCCTGCCTCAGGTACTGACACCTTAATGAGTAAAAAGCTGCAATTTTAAGTGTTGCCAATGTCACGGTCTGTTAACTGGCAGCGGGATCTGCTGAGGGTTTTCCACCTCTCATCTTGTCACCTGCTGTGATTTATCTACTCTCTGCTCCGGCGTAAGAGAGAGCTCTGTTAAAAAGGAGCAATGGAAATGGGGCTGTTCAACAGAATTTGGGAACAGATACGCTGGATCACTGCACAGGCTTAGCTAGCCCAGCACTCCGTGCCCACGAGCGGCCAGATGTGGGCACCTAGGGAACATATATGGAAACACACACTGTTTTCCCAGCTGTTTTCCATTCAGTCGAAGTTCTGAGACCGACAGGATTTTCAGTTTAATAACCCCCAGTGGATCTCTCCTTGAAGAGCCTGTCCAGTCTTCCATTGGTTTTTGCCTTAGCATATTTCGGACAGCCATCCAACAGGTCCACTACCTGCCACCTACTTGGTTCGTCATTCTGAACCCCAGTTTTAAGAACCCAGAAGAGCCAGGCATTGAGCTAGATCAAAGCTCCCCCTGAACCTTTCTACTCCTCTCCCCTGAATAGCAAGAACCTGGGAAATAGCACAAGAGTAGGGCAGGCATACAGGGATATTTCACCTTGTGAATCCTCATGTCTCCAGCAATCCCTGGGTCAGGATGGCTGAAATTTGCCTGCTTTTTTATCACCCACTCATTCACGGACAAATCTTCACAGCAGCCTTTCATTTTTATGAGTCTGAAAACAAAGCATTATCACCCAACTTTCATACCTCACTTACCAACACATTCTTACAAGTAACTTTGTAATATATTTAAAACTACTAAACTACTCCCAAGAAATTCCATTAATGACCTCCCTTCATCCTGAATATGAACCATTGATTCCTATCCTTTGTTTTCTACCTTTTAGCCATCAGCTTATCCATATTTCTTGACAGTGTAGTCTCCATGAGCCCAGAGGCAAAGGGCCCTGGTCTGCAGCACTCCGTAGCACATGCAGACTGTCATTCTGGTGCAGGTTTTTCTCAGAGTGGTTTTTGGTTCCTGTGAGAACATCAGCTGTGAGTTCATTACAGTTATTACGACTCTTCCTGTAATTTACACAGTGGCAATACAGTTTCACTGGTTCCCCTCTTTGAATCAAATGTCTGAGAGGCACAGCACAGCACTGCCCTGGTTTAAAGATATTCTTATTCACATATTCTCAGTTCTTCTCCTTTTTTTTTCCTGTGTCTGTTTATGGAGATTCATAGGCATGCACACAAATAGCTGACCTTCTGTACACTACTTTATCAGACTTTTTTTTTTTTGTTCAGCTTACTTTCTGCTATTTCCTACTTAAATTTTATAAACCCTATGCTGTCCTTTGAAGACAGCATTTGTGATTTCACCCACGTAGTATGAATTCACAGTTAAAAAGCAACATTTTACTATCTTGTAGTAATATCACAGCAAGAAAAATGAACTCACGTAGCATTTACCCTTAGGCTTCAGTAACAGGATTCCTTACTTTGCATACTGGGCCAGCAAGGCTTTCTGCAGGTCATAACTACAGAAGCACCAGGCTACCAGGAATTCCAGGTTGCTGCCAAGTTGCACCTCAGTAAAAGCCTGCTGAATGGAGAGTCTGGTGCTTCCCATGCAGACTGGCTAATAAGTGTGCTTTGTTTCCTGCCTCACAAACCACTTTGGCAGCTCTTGGCATGCGGAAGACAGGCTTGTAATGGCACCTCACTACCAAGCAAAGCGCTGTGTGCGTGCACAAGGAAAACAAAACACAGCTCAATAAAAACATATAGCTGAATAAAAAGTAAACCTAGGGAGCGTTGGTCAAAATGAGTAAGTAAATAAGAAACATATAACCTTCTGCTTTTACAGTACTGTAGGAAGAAGAAAAAAAGTATTCCGAGTGCAGTTTATATTAGCTTGTTTAAAGCATGTTCATATTCATTTGAAGCATGAACACAGATTAAAGAAGAGTTTGGCCTTGCAAATTGCTGATTACTCCCAGTGTCCTTTGAAGTCAAGGACATTCATTTGCTCTCAGCCCAACTGGCATAAAAATTTATGTCTCTGTGTCTCAAACTGATGCCAAATAATCTAAGGTCATGTAGAAGATTCCAAACATTCAACACCAAGTCAGTTTTGTGGGGAGACATCGTCTTCTGATGCAGCTGCACCACAGGTAAGCATCGTTTATTTGCTGTTTGCCACTACCTGCTTCAAAAATAAGGAGTTTTACAGGGAGGGCCTGGGATTTAGGAGCCCGCAGAGGACGCTGCAGCAGCCCCGAGCTCTGCCGTGCCGCTTCTGCTCCTTCCCCATCCCTCAGGATGAGAAGCCCCCCTGCTCTCTCACTTGGATACAGCACCAGGTTCCTCTATGAGCTCCCACTGCTCTTCCCCTTCCCTCCAGGAACTTCCTCCCCACCAGGACAGGGTGATACTGGCAGAGGACAGGGCTCCTTGCTGAAGCAAAGGGGGATCTGCAAGCTCTGGGCAGGTTGTGTACAGGAGGCCGTGTCCTCTGCTGCCCATCTCTCATGAGGAAAGGGCAACGAGGCAGACAGCCAACTACCGGGCCATGACTAGGCTTAAACCTTCCCAATGGTGGCCTGAGATAAACTATGGGGTTTGGGGCTTGCACAGGGCGCACAGAGAGCGCAAACACATTACATAGAACTGCAGCAGTTACGAATTCCTCGTGTCCAGCAGCGGCAGCAGCAGTGGCATCTTCAGCTGAAATGGCTGAATCTGAAGGAGGACTTTGCCACTTCTGAACACCAGCTCCCCAAACCCATCTAGTCCATGCAGCAAAGAGCAGAACAACAGCAGGTGAAACCCACCACCTCGGGCTGAACTGAGCTGAGCTACCGCCTGCTCATGTCCTGCTGCATGAGCCCAGCAGGCAGGAGAGAGGAGGGAACCTGCTCCCTGGTTCTCCCCCTCTCCACGGGGGACGACAAGCACTGGCCACGTGCCAGGAGTCCCCCACATTTGCCCCCCAGGTGCATATGGGCTCCTCTGTTTTTATGAGGCCTCCACCTCTGGGCAACCTTGGAACAGGCTGCCCAGGGAGGTTGTGGAGTCTCCTCTGGAGATCTTCAAGACCCGCTTGGCCACAATCCAGTGCCCCGTGCTCTGGGTGTCGCTGCTGGAGCAGAGGGGTTGGACTGGATGATCTCTAGAGGTCCCTGCCAACCTTAAGGATTCTGTGATTCTACCTTTTCCTCCTCTTTACCTCCGCTTCCCTCGCCCTTCCCAGCTCAATCCCCTTGCGCAGCGAGGGACACTCTCCAGCACCGTCTCCCTGCTCCCGGCACAGCAGCCCTCACTGCGGGAGCCTGCAGGCTGGCGGGAGCAGGACAGCAGATCCCTGCCAACAAGAAGCACCCACACACATGGAGGAGCAGCGTGGAGTCCATGCCGTGGGCTCCATGAGATCCTCGTCTCCATGAGATCCATCTCCGTGGATCTCTGTGAGATCCATCTCACTGAGCCGAACCCACGCCCAGCACCCACCCCCTCCTGCAAACGCCCATGGCGCTGGGACCTGATCCCACCTCTTTGGAGTAAAGGGAAAATCCATTGGGAGCGCCCATGGCGCTGGGACCTGATCCCACCTCTTTGGAGTAAAGGGAAAATCCATTGGGAGATGCCGTGTGCCTCACTGAGCCCCTCTCCCGAGCCATCCTCCTACCAACGCTCTCCCCCTGTTCCCTCCAAACAAGCGGGGTGAGATCGGGTACTAGTGCAACAGGAAAGTCCCCCCAAAATTAGATTTATTTTCCCTCCTGCTGCTGTGCTGCATCCCACTCCACAGCCCAAAAAGTCACTGCAGAAACGAAGCACCCCCTGGACTTTCTCCTGCTCTTCCCCAGCCGTGCTTTGCTTTCCTAATAGGGTTGCTAGGATTTCCCTCCGTGATGTTAAAGGAGCTTTTTGATGAGACAAAGGCAGGGACGCAGAGGCACCAGCGGCTTCTTTCAGGGACTCCCAGGAACTGGTTTATCTGCAAATTCCTAAGCTAGGCGGCTCAGCCTGGCAGCTTTGGGAAGTGCAAATCATGCCCTGTAACCCAGCCCAAGGCGCTCCTGTCCCTGGGCTGTGTACCTTTGCTCACCCTGCCTCTTATCCAGGGTGCAGGGATAAGGACAGCCTTAGGAGCCTTCTTGGGTGTTTGAGGACACCTCCGAACATTTCGCCATTTCGGGAGGTCGAGTTTTACTCGACGGGCTTCCTTCCGATGCTCAGACGCGATCGGGTTTGGTCATGTTGTAAATTTTAGTTATGCTCCCCGTCTAAAATAAGCCCAGAACCACAACACTCTTTCCTGAGATAGATAGTCAATTCAGCAAGCACTGAATCACAGGCGCAGAAGACTATATACATACACACACACATATCAATTTTTATCACCTAATTTTAACCCCTAAGTTCTGTGTTTTCCCCTTCATAACGTAAGAGATTTTAGACCAGAGGCTCTCATAGTCTAAACAGACAGATCTCACCCCCCAAAATAATAAAAACTCTTATTCTGTGTTTTTACAAACCTTTTAACCTTTTGCATAGACAGCCTAGTGCTGGCATTGGAAAAGGGGTGACTGCAAAGGGATGGAGAAGGGATTTAAAGCATGAAGATAAAAATAAAGACATAATGAGATGAAGCAGAAAGATTTCATTCAGTACCTGTTTTAGTGAACTTTAGTTGATTTCTTGTAATATAACTTAATTGCTATATGTTTATTCACTTAAAAAAGTTTGCTAAAGCAGACACTCCAAGTCTGTAATCTATGAACTCACTTCACCCATCTAGAATTTGCAAACTATAGGGCCCAATCTGAAGTACACCTGAACACGCTTAAACTGAGCACGCTCACCGAAGCCAGCACATACACATTGCATACGCAGATCTCGGCGTCGTTTAATTTAGATTCACCCCCTGGGTGTCACTGACACCCTCGAACTGCCCTGGTTAGCCCCGAGCCCCTTGTCTCTGGCAGCCGGCACACGCAAACCCGTGCGAGCACCGGCAGGGTTGTCAGCTGGTCGTGGGAATCCCAAACCGTGATCCTCAAAGGATGTATTTCCATGTTGATCTCACCAGGCGAGTCATTCTCCTCGGCAGACTCGAAAGATCCCCGCAGCATCGTTTTCATGGAACTCTGTAACAGCTATTTGTTGAAATGCCCTCCCAAACTATGACAGACCAACACAAACCCACTCATGTCCTCAGCAAGATTAAGCTGACAACGTCAATGCATTTGCCACTAACACACCAAAAACCTGCAGAGCACCCGAGGTCCCCACGCACAGAAAGTCATGATAAAATTAACATTACAGAACTGCTGCTAAGTATGACAACTATTCTTAATATATTATCAAGAAAAGAGGCTTTATTATGATATTAATAAATTATATTATCATTAATGATTTATTTTTGCATAACTTTAGTTTCACAAGTGCTATCTAAAGACAGCAATATTCAGAGTAAAAATGTAGTTGCTGCACACAATCCAATAATGAATATAAATCAGTAGTTAAGAATTATTAAAAAGTTGGCTTTACTGCACATGTACTCAGATTAAATAGCACAATTTCAGCTAGCTAAAGTTAGCATCATTTGTATAAAGAAAAGTTTTAAGTTGGGAAGTCCTTAAAAACCTGTATGAAAAAAAAATGAACAAGCTCTCTAAATTCTCCTTTTTATTTATCTGTCTCCTTCTAGTGGCAGAACACTAAGTCAGAAATTCAATTCCCTATTTCTGTCATTTTCTAAAATCTTTAAATACAGCACCCTGCAATAAGTGAATGATACAAACTATTATTTTAAATTATCCAACAAACAGCACTTGAAAAATGTCACACATCTGCTCTACACCATCCACACCACCCTCCATAGCCAAAATTCAAACCTCTGCAAATTGCTTTTTTCCTGCTAAAAGCTGAAGTGCCCCAGACCCTTTTATTTTTCCCTCTAATCACAACCAACTCAGCTTCATAAGCAGGCCATTATTATCACAATAGCATTCAAATTCTAAAGAAAGAATTACTAAACCCACTATCCATAATTAAAAAATAAATAACCCAACTAACCAACTAACATTGGCTTACTAAAGAAAGATCTTGCTAAACTAACTGAAAAATTTAAGATGAATATTTATTTATTTATAGAAAAGTAGCAAAGTAGAAGGTCATGTTTATATGGACACTGTTGCACACCTGATATGGTGCCCTGCAAACATTTATGTTTATCTTACGTAAGATGGAGGTTAAGCAGCGAGTGGAAGAAAATCTACAGTGAATTTCTTTGGGATATTTTTATTTATCGTTTTAGTTGACGATTTTGGCACTTCTGACACAAAATTGGAAACAGCAATAAGGATGCAACACAACAATACAGAAAATAAAATACAAATAATAAAAAATACTTGAACCACCAAGAAACTGTGGGTTATAAGAGTGTGTGATCTTGTACTTAACAAGAAATGAATTTCGATGTTATCTCAGGAGCCCTTATCTGATGGAAACAGGACAGGCACGCCCATGAACCTGACCAGATCACCGGGAAACAGGAGGCACAGGCCAAGAAAAGAGCAAATATTCCCTGTGGAAACCGGGAACAGCTCCTGCCGCTGAGGGTGATTCAGTGACATTCGGCCTGCAGCGGCGCGTACGAGGCTAGCGAAGGAAGAGGGAAAGAGAACAAAATAGCGCAGTTTATCTGCGTTGCTAGCCACGAGAAGGAAGACAGGGGGCACACGAGCACACGTTGGGCGGGCAGCCGTTCAGCGCAGCCACACGGAGGAGCCGGCGCCTCCTCCATGTCGCCGCTCCTCCCTGCCACCCTCGCCACACTGCGAGGCGACGCCGCAGAGCCGCGCTTGAGGCTTGGCACCCGCCGTTAACGGCCGTTAACGGCCGCCGCGCTCGGGCTCGGGCTCGCGCCGCCTGCCGGGGGGAAGGGCGGGGCCGGGCCAGCCCGCGCCGCCGCGGCCGTTACAGCGGCCGCCCTCTAAGATGGCGGCGCGGCGGTCACGTGGCGTGCGCTGAGGCGCGGGCGCGCAGGCGGTTGCTGCGGACATGGCGGCGGCGGCGGCGCAGGAGGGCGGCCGGACGGAAGGCGAAGAGGAGGAAGAGGAGGAGGAGGTGGAGGTTTGTTAGCGCCGATACCGGCCCCCGGGCCGCCCCCGTCCCCTCTCCCAGGGCTGCGGCGGGTCCGGCCCCTCGCGGGGCGGATCGGGTCCTGCTGGGGGCCGCGCTGGGGGGCGGTCGCCCCCGTGTGGGCGCCCAGCGGCGGAGTGGGGGCCGTTTTGACAGCCCCGAGCCGGAGGATCCCCCTCTAACGCTTCTAATATTGCGTGTTTTCGTAGATGCTTGGCAGTTGGTTGCCCTTAAAATCTTCCCCTGTCTTTGGGGAAGAAAGGGTTTTCAGTGACTAGCGTGCACGGCTTCTCCTCCTCCAAAATGAAGAGCTGCAGAAAGGAATGGACTTCAAGGCAGTGTGTTGTAAACAGTTAAAAGTAACCGTTAAAATAACGTTCGCTTAGCTTTAGTTTGCTTCCTTGCTGTGGTGTCTTGCCTACACAAATGCTGAAGCTTTGGAAAACACATTTTGAAATGTGTGATTGGTAAAGCATAGATGGAAATTCAGGTGTGAAACAGTTGTCTGTTGAAGTAACGAACTGCCACATTTCTCTTGGGTATTGAAATATCATCTCTGTGTGCTTTATGTATCTATTTATTTTTTGTAGTCGAAATACAGAGCAAGTTAGATGTTATTTGGGCGAAATATTTTGAAGACCTAACTTTTTGAATGCTTTCCCTCCCACGTCTTAAATATGTAAATCACAGATATATGATGTAAACTTATTTTGTAGGAACAGCTGGTCATGGTGGAACTATCGGGAATTATTGATTCGGACTTCTTAGAAAAATGTGAAAACAAATGCAAGATTTTGGTGAGTGATTACAGCACAATAGGAAAGGGGTAAGTCAGCATACATGTGAACAAAGAGGAATTTTAGGAGCTGTTTCTGAATTCCTTGGAAGTTGATGAAATTTAGGTCAAATGTAGGGCACAGAATTGTGTTTCCCTCTTACCAATACTTGGCTACAGATTATTGGGTTCTCTGTCAGAAGTGGCATGTGGTTGCTCTGAATACAGTATTGGTCAAATATATTAAAAAAAAAAAAAAAAGCCTGTACTCTAGTATTGTGGATGAGTGAGAGGTGATGCACTTCACTCCTAAGAGAGAAGCAGCGATATGTTTTATTGAGGTAGGACAGTGACTTAATGAAGTTCAACTGTAAATAAGAGTGACTGAACGAGGGTTGATGGCAAGGTTAGCTACTGCATGGAGGGCAGGGTCCGATGGAAGTGTCAGGGGGACCGTCCTGTTGAGATTCAGAATGGACCCCCTTGCTTTCCAAGTGCCCTCCCCAGGGAGTCTGGGTGCAGCTGGACCCAGTCTTACTCCCAGCTTTTTTGCAGATACTGTCTGGCAAGCAGCAGTATTGCAGATACAAACCAATTATTTACTACAAAGTTACTGGAAGAATTGGACCTAGCTATCAAGTGCCTTTTATTTTGAGTTATTCAATCAGTTTCTTTGGCACAAGCTTATTTGCTAGGCCAAGAAACCCTTCTGACTGAGGGTTTTGTAGAGAGTACAAGTATAATTGATATGCAAATACTTTGCGAAATGGGGGATTTGATAGACTGTCAGCTGCAAAGTGAAGGAGAATATCTCCAAGTGTGCCAGTAATTGGAATATATATGAGGTAGAAAAATCAATTTGGAAAATCTCAATTACAGAGACATCGCGCTTTTAAGGCAGTTTATTTCCTGAGTAACCCAAGTCACTTGAAATGTGTTACCCAAACAATTCTGCTATAATTAAACTGTTCAATATTTTTTTTTCAATAGTGTTAATATGATTATTTTAAATTTTATGCCTTGGGATTGTTTTGTTATGTTGTTACATCTTATTCATGGCAAAATATGCCTGCTGTTTACCACGTGAACCAGTCCTTGAGATTTTTTTTTCATTTTTCACCATGGAAACTTGTTAAAACATCAGTAAAAGATTTTGTCATGTGTTATTTTTGCTTATCAATTTTTCTGTGATGCTGATCATATAGAAAATCATCAATTTCTTTATAGTTTGAAGTGGAATGCCAGTTTAACCAAAGGAATAATCAGTTTTGAATATTAAAAACCTTACTTCTGCATGCTATGACATTTTTGCCTTTTTTTTCCTATAGTAAAAAAGCATATTCTATCTATGAGTTTAATTCTGCTGATATTTTCAACTTCCAGAGCAGAAGAGAATCCCAAGGCTTAAATCTTACTGATCTTAAAATTACTTCTATTTGTTAAAAATACAAGGGAAAATTACACGTATTTGTGGTAAACCATGCAATGCTCTTTGGGTGTTTAGATTTATCACATAGTCTCTCATCTGGAAAATTTTTAGCATATGCTTATATTTGTAACTTGAATAATGCTGATGTTTACAGTATTTTTAAAAGACATTTTACCTTAATATATCCAGGTTTACATTTTTAGCAAAATGTAGTTTTTAGATATGCTTATATGTAAACTTGTGTATGATAAGAACCTGACCCAGTGTGCTTGAAAGGACTCAATGCCAGTAGAACTCAGCAGGCCCAGATGTAAAGGAACAAGTTGGTTTTAGAAGTGCTGCTTTAGAACTAAATTTTTCATGCAAACAGATCAAACGGATAGAACTACTTTTTTAGAACTAGTTTTTCATGAAAACAGATACACTTTTTGTTGGTTAATTTACAACTACTATTAATGTTTTTTGGGAGGGCAATAAAAGCTGATTGCTGTTTGATCTAAACTTTGGTCCTCTGTATACTGTTTTTTTGGTTTGTTTGCTTTTTTGTGTTTATAATGATGATTGAAAGATCATCATGAAAATAATTTTGTTTTCAGTTTTACATCAGCCTCCCATAAAAACAAAGAAAACTTTTTTGTTTGTTTGTTTTCCCCAGATAGGCAAATATCTCAGCATCAGTTGTAATGACTAAAAATATTTCTATTACATTATAGGTACATGACTAAGGGTTAATTTGATTGTTTCCCATCCTCTTCTGTCAGGGATCTGCTGGCTACCTCACAGCCTTCAGAAAACTCTTTCATCTGCTTGTCTAAATCTTGATATGTGATGATTTAATCTGGATTCTGTTGTATCTTATCTTCTCTGATCCAATATCAAGAAGCTTGTGTTGACTGCAAGACCTGACGTCTGTGCAATTTTGTCTGCCCTTTCGTAGGGAATAGAGACAGAGAGGCCTATTTTACAAGTGGACAGATATGTCTTTGCTGGAGAGTACGAAGGTAGGAAAGCTGACATGGATGTTCTCTCTCCTTTTTCACAAGACTAAATGAAAGTTTCTTTAATATTAGTTAAATTCACTGCAGATGGTCAACTCTGGGCTTTGGAGTGCTGAACTTCTAGGCAATGTTTGTGTAACCCCAGGTAGAGCAGCATGGGTTGGGGTTCAGTGCTAAATCAGCTGTGCATCCGCATGACTTACAGACCTGAAAGCTGGCTGCTGTGGAGTGTACCAGCTGGTATTCCCAGGGGATAATGTGGATGTAGTAAGTCTCTAGGGCATTACTGTGTCCTGTGTAAGCAGAATCAACGTGTTCTGTACCTCTCCCATTTGCCTTACGGTGGTAAAAAATAGAGAAGAAAATTACTGGAAAGCTCCCTTATTAGGACCTGCAGATAGTGACCTTGATGATCCTGTTCTTAGGCTGGCAAGGTGGACCAGAAAGGCCCAGAAATTAAAATATTCCCATATGTACTGCTGAATGCCGTATCTATGTCTGATAGAAATTAGTTTCTAAAACTCTGTCGCTTTGTTTTCCATAGATACCTTGGGGACCTGTCTGTTTTTTGAAGAAAATGCAGAGCAAGGTAATTAGTGTAATTTGATATCCTGTTTGTTGTGGTAGCCTGGGAGGTTCAAAGTCAATTTTCATCTTGTTTCAGTTGGTACTGGAATTCACTACAATAATTGGACTTTGGGAATTGTTTTTTCTCTTTTCTTCATGGCAGATGCTGAAGGCAACCAGAAGCTACAGCTGAAATACAAGTGCCATACAATGAAGAAACTGAATATGACACGGACGCTATTGACAGAGAAGAAGGAAGGCGAAGAGAATGTCGGTTAGTGCCTCCATTCTTACACATCCATACATAGATATGCACAGGAACATTATCCACTGATGGATTGTGCTAGGAGTGTACAAGTGTCTGAGTCAAGTGTGCAAGAAATTAGAAGATTAAGTTTCTCCTTTAGGGAACCATGGTACATCTTAAAAAAAAAAAAAAGACCAGCCAAAGAAAAAAAGACATTTCAGATCCAGTCGAATCTCTCGTCTGTATCTAGTATCTCCCCAAATGGCTAGGAGGTGCCCACAGAAGAGTGTAAGAAGAGTAGACATACACTGACACTCTGTGGTCCATCCAGTCATCGTAAAGTTTCGGCACCAGCTCTGAAGTTAGAGGGGATATCTTTGTGTGTAATAGCTCTTCACTGATTTTATTTTTTTATTTCCATTAATTCACCTTATGGTTTTTGAAGTCTGTGTAGGTGCTTAAAATCTGTAAAGTTCTGTGTTTTATGTACTACAGCTAAATTGTTCTTACTGAATTAAAAGTAGCTTTAATTGAGTTTAACTTACTTGCAAAGTTATACCTGTCAGACTATTTTTTTGTTTAATAGGCAGAACTCTGCTTGTTCATCTGCCTTATTTCTGTGGTAATTTCTTTATATGAAAGTCAATACTATTTCGTATTCAGATACAAAGTATCCCACTACATGCAGTACAGTACTACGTTTTATCAATGCCCTGTTGCTTTTGGTTGCTTCTTTCCATCAAGTCAGTGGCACTGATTCACGTTTTAAGAATATGTAGTTATTTTAGATTAAATAAGTGTGTATATTCAACTGGAATGTGCTCATACGAGATAAAATGTGAAATATCATGTGAAATATCATTGCAGTCCCAAGTCAGCATCTTATCAGTTCCATGCACCATTTTTCCTCTCCATTTAATTAAGTATTGTACTAGATGAGATTAAATATTAAAAAAAAAAAAATTAAATAATTTAAGTGCAATAGAATAAAAAAAAAAAAAAAAAAAAAA
>VZSG01000320.1:726084-742959 GCA_013398315.1 Nothoprocta pentlandii
CCTGACAGAAGCTTAATATTGTGCATACAGAGTACCTAGCACACCTTGGCAATTGACAATATGTACTTACTAAAGTCTATTTAAATGGGCAGGGGAATTCCAATTCCCTTTGGAGACTGTTGGATACGTATTCCAAGAGCTTGAAATACTTGAGTTCAAAAGAGGACACAAATTCTTATGTCTCTGATGTCATTCCCTATCCCATTACTAGATGCACGAACACTTAGATGAACAAACACTTCCTCTTCGCTGCACCTTCTCAGCAGTTTGCATGATGCATAAGTTATTTTGGGAGTTTTCCAGAGTGATGTCTGACATATGAAATATAATAGGACTTCCATGCTGGATCAGACCAAAGATATTTTAATCCTGTATTTTGGTCCTGATTATGGCCAAGAAAAAGTATAAGGCATATATGAAAGTGATTCTTTTGTTTGGATATCCTTCGTGTTCAGCATTCAGCAATTCATGAATATTCTGAGCAAGAATTTTTATCTAGAGAACTATGTCTATAGTTCATACAGGCTCTATCCTCTTGTTTTTTCCATTCAGTATTTGAATCTGTTTATACTATTAACTTCCACCATGTGTTACGACAGTTAGCTTTCCAATCACAGTTCTATCATATGGAGAAAGAAAAGTACTATTTTACTGTAGGCGTTCTTGGTTGATTTCTGGTTTTTTTTTTTTGGTTGGTTTGTTTGTTTGTTTGTTTTTGTGAAAGCAGCGTTGTCTTATCCTCTGTAGAGCTAACTTCTTGGCCAATTCTTATTTCTAATTTTACCATAAGGGTTGAGCAGGACGCAGTCGTCATAACAGGAGGTCTAAAAACATCCTGTGCTCAGGATAATGATGTTACTGCTTCTCATTACATTCCTAATAGGTCCTTAACGTTTTGTCTCCCTGGAGACTGCTCTTTAGGCACTGGGCTATTGACTTCAGGGAGCTGCATGTAGTGACTCCAGTATTATTTTTTTCTTGAATGACAGCTATGTAATAGAGAGTAGAATTGAGTTAGCTTATGTGTATTGTTGCAAATTTATCAACAGGGAAATTTCTGTGCCATTTATTTTTTTTTTTAATCCAATATCTTTCTGTGACTTTTAGCCCTATTTTTCCAAGAAAATGAGCATTTTCGAGGCTGTGGTAGGACTAAGCACAAAAAAAATAGTGTCAGACACAATACCCAAAGGATTCTTTTCTACCTTTAGTCCTTTTTTTTTTTTTTTTAAATTTTGCTCTGTCTCAGCCTTAAGAAACAGGAGGCTTAAGAAAATATGCCATTAACTGTAACTGCTCATGTCACTAACAACTCCTTTCTTCCTTTGTGTCAGGTGGTGTGGAGTGGTTACAGATCAAGGACAGAGATTTTTCCTACAGTAGACCCAACATGATTTGTAGCTTTCTGCGTGAAAGGGAAGATTGCGAAGACTCGGCTCAGGCCCAGGACAAATTGACTGAGGAGTCAGAGGGAGAGGTGAGCGACAGAGGGAATTCTGACCTGAATGGTGATTTGGAGAAGGAGCCCAGCTTGGAAGTGGGTGCCTCGCTTCCTCGGCCTGACAGCCCAGCTTCTGCCGTGGAGGATTCTCCTTCCAGAAGTGTTGCCTTAGATGAAGCCCCACCATGATGGCTGCTCTGATGCTTTCAGGATCCCTTTGTGGAGTTAAGGGAACAGTTTTAAAGGCCTTGACCTGATTTTTGATTTGTTTGAGCAATTAGTAGGGAAAAACTGACTTTCTGTTCTTGTATAATACTGGCTGGATAATAATAATGTCTGGATTGTGGTGGGGTTTTTTTATATATTTTTAAGTATTTGGGTTTTTTTAAAATGCAAATGGGAAATGCATGTATCTCTACCTCAGAACTGAAGAGGAAGAAACAGTTATATAAGAAGGAACTACCTGAGGGAAAAAAATGTATTGTACAATGTGGGACATCTTGTAAGGGGCAAGAAGAATAAAGCCCTGACACTTCTATGTGTGGTTTCAGCTGCTGTTACATTATTCAGTCAGATACTGTGTTCTTGCACCATAGTTATAGAAAGAAGAATTTCAAAGAAGTCTAAATTTTGTAAATAGTGTTTGCTAAGATTATTACTCATCAAAGCGGGTGGCTCAGTTTGTGTTTTCTTCAGCATCTTCTTTCCCCTTCCTTGGCCGTTTCACCTCAGCATGGCTGAGGTGGGAAGGGAGCTCGGCCCCTTGCGCTTCCTGCTCCCGGCAGGGCGGGATTCGCACCGCGTGGAATGGGAAGCCGCCTGAGGCGGGAATCTGCCGCGCGGGGGCACCCGGGCGCCCCCCCCCGCCCAGTGCGCATGCTCCCCGGCGCCGGTGACGTCACGGGGCGCGCACGTGGGCCGGGCGGCGGCGGCCATGGAGGCGCTGGAGCGCGTGGTGTGAGTTGCGGGCGCGCGGCCGTTGGGGGCGCGCGGCCGTTAGAAGCCCCGCGGCCGTTGGCCGCAGCGCGCGCTCCCCTCGCCCCCCGACTCTCGGGAGCACCAAACGAGCAGCGTTAAACGGGGCGGCGTGGAGAGGGCTGGGAGGAAGGGGGGAGAACGGGGCGAGGGCGGTTGGCAGCGGGAAGAGGCGAGGGAAAGCGTGCGGGGAGGAGGGGAACCCAACCCTGCGGCCTGACTTAGGGGCAAGACCGCGCTTACCCAGCTCGCGGCTTAAAGGAGCTGTGGGCATCGCTTTCCTTGTAGCAAGCGAGATGTGTGCCCACCTGGAGGAGCTCTGTCTTTGTCACCTGTAGTTCCAAGGATATGTGTTAAATATATATATATATATATTTAATAAGAAAAATGTAGCTCACGTGCTTTGCAGAGAAGATCTGTAAAGCTTTGTTTTGATGAAGTGAAGAAACACCTTCTTCTGAAGCCCCGTGGTTCCTCATTGGTTTTGTATCTGCATGATACCCATGCAAACTGCCGCTACACTTGCTTGTTTTTCACCCTTTGCTATAGCTTAAGATGACTGGTAAGTGCCTATAAGGCGCTCTATACTGCCAGGTGTACATCACCCAGCCTAGTATGTGGGACTTGTGCCTGCTTTTGAGTCAACTGACATGCCAGGCTTAAGCACCTTTGACATTTCTCTTGTGGATGCTACTGATGGCCTTCAAGGAGCTTTGCTTTGTTTGCTCTTCCTGTGTCAGTCTCTGGCTTGGGAAAGGGGCTGATGTGGAAGAAAACTTTTAGGAATCTATGGAAACGCACCTTAAAATCCAAGCTGTCAGAAAGTGGCCAGGACTGCAAAACTCCCTGTGCTAACTTGTTGGAAAGGAGTGGAGGAGAGGTGTTAGTGAAACATGTTAATCTCAAAAAGGACCTCTAGTGCTGTCTGTAATTCTGCAGACTGGGATTAGTTTGAATCAGAGCTGTATTACTTAAACACAATTTGTTCAGACCTTTGTTTTATTCTGTGCAGTATCAGGTACTGTTACTAATAATGTTTTTCTAATAATTTTTTTTTTATTGTTAATGTATCATTGCAGAAAGCCTAAAACGAAGAGAGCAAAAAGGTTTCTTGAGAAGAGAGAACCCAAACTCACAGAAAATACAAAAAATGCTATGCTTATAAAAGGAGGAAATGCAAATTTAACAGTGACTGATGTGCTTAAAGACATCGTAAGTTTGTTGGATATAAATATATATATTCCCACATATATATGTTTATATGTAATGTGGTCTTTAGTAACAACCTGTGGCATTATACCAAGGGTAGTTTCCCTTCTCTGTCTCTTACAGTTTACCTGTTGTCTGCTGCAAGATAATATTTTCATGCTTTCCCTACTCCCTCAAATTTCACATTGTAACTGGTGCTCTAAAGGCATCGTTACCTACTTCAGCATTTTTGTGTTGCCAGTAGTTTTTTCTTCATGTTCTGTTTTTGCCAAAATCTTTTAGCTGTTCTCTTTATCATTATTTTTTCCTATGGTTGTCCAAGAATATAAGGTAAAGTGTTTCCAGGCCATTTGTAGACAGGAGGTACGGAGCTGGGACTGGATCTCACATAGACCCTCTCTCAGAACTTAAACTTAGGCACTGTCTACATCCTGTCTCCTAACCTCATAGTTGAACATGCTGTGGCTGGTCCTACCCTATTGTTAGTTCTTAGTTTCCAGAAAGAAGTCCTTTTGCAATTAACTGAGAATCAAGATTAGCAGTATAGTCCCGGAGAATTTTATTGCAAGTAGATCTTTTGAACTGACTTCTTTTGTAGTCTAGATTATGCGAACAATTATTTTATTTAAAGTGATCCTGTAAGATGTAGGGTTTTTAAAAACAGCAGTACTGTAGTTTTAAATGTATGAGAGAAAATGTATGTTTAACTTTGGTTGTGTGTTTGCAGTATGCTGTGAAGAAACCTTTTGCCGTGCTGTTTAAGAAGTAAGTGGTCCCGCCTTGACATCTTTGAGTCTTCTGACAAATGGCGTTTGGTAATTTCAAAGCAGGGCTAGGGATGCAAGCAGCAGCAATGATAAATGGAAGGGGCTGCAGAAGGTGTCCGGGATTCAACTTAAATTTCAGTAAGTTGGACAAAGCTGCAGCTGATCATTGTTATTAAACCTGATTCTGTATCAAGTGCCATGGAGCAGAATCCAGCAAACCTAAACGGATTCTGGTCTGTGCAAACATCTAGGGAGATTCCGTATCAGCTAAGGAGTTATTTTTCCCAATTCTTAGAAACTCGAGTTACAGTTCATAGTGGTAACTCTAGCCTGCTTGGAGTGGGAACCAAACATGCTCTAACATTCATAGTAATATCTAAATTAAATGTGGTTTTGATGAACAAGCAAAGACAGTTGTTCATAATATGTTACTGAAAGTTTGTTTGTAAGTCAGGGTACAGAAGACAGGAAACCTCAGGGGAAGCATTTAAATATGGCAAAGGCGGCACTAGTGAAAACCTGGCAGAATTTATATGAACCACACTTTGAACTAAAACTAAAATTCTAATGCTGAAGTTTCTGGTAGAATCCAGAGTCTTGTTACTAGACAACTGGAAATTCTCAAGCGAATTTGTTCTTACCTGTTTTGTGGGTTTTTTTTTCTACTTTTATTCCCTCTCAGGAAAAATATTACCAGACCTTTTGAGGATCAAACATCTTTGGTAAGTATAAGCCACATGATTTTTGTGGCTTATGGAGATTTTACAACTATAAAGTTATGAAGAACTTGATTGGAAGATAGTTTCTCATTATTCTGTGAGGAATAAACTGAGAAATAAAATTTATAGGAAATTTGGATAAGCTAAAGGTAGGTGTCAGTAGGCAGGTGTTTTTCCCAGTGTCCACAAGACAGAATCTTCGTGTTATTGTGACTTTATCTCTACATTAAATGCATGTTTCTGTAAACTGACAGTTTTAGGGCTGTGTAACACTGTTACAAGTAACAGGGCTTGATATGAAAGGAAAAATAATGAACTTTATTTTGACTTTTTCTAACAGTCCTTTAAACTGCCATAGCTTATGAACAGTCCTTTTTCAGGTTGATGAATTCATAGGTTAAAATAATTAAATGAAGGAGTTACTGGTTTCTGTAACTCTTGGTAATTTTGAAGAGGAGGAAGAGCACAGCAGAGCAGTCCATGCAAACACGTGCATATGCAGTGCAAGTAGGTGAGTTCTTGTGAGTTCAGTTCCAACATTCAGACAAGAACTGTCAGAAAAAAATGAGCAATTTCAGTTAAATACATATATTTGGCCTGCAAATATATGTATATTCCAGGCAAATATATGTGTATTTCCAGGCCATATTATTTGGCCTGGAAAAATGACTGTTGAGGGGCCTGGAGACTCCTTTTGAACATCTGTTTACCGATATGCCTCGATTCAGAGTTTTAAGGTCAAGTTTATTTATGAGCAGGAAGGCGAAAGACAGAGGGGCTAATCCCAAGATTATAAATCTCAGTTTAATCAAAGCATTACATTAGTGGGATATGGTCTTTAAATCATAAATGTATTATATTTTTTCCTTCACTTGTGATTTTGCAACAAAGAAAATCAAATTATTCCAGACTAAGCTTTTGATTTTCACTCATGAAGCTTTGGTAGTGTTTGTTGTATGCCACTGCTGACTTGTCAGTGAAAAATACGAGCTTTCCAAAGTGTGAGGCAGTTGTTGAAATTTACTGAAGGAAGGACTTAATCTACGTCAGGTATTGATGCTGGGGTGATGCAGCTTGTGGTTCTGCTGTCGGCATGAAGCGCAGTGATGTGACCATCCCATACAGCATCGTGCTCGAGTGGAGAGGTACTGTGGGCAGCGAGGCAAGATCTGCAGTGTTATTTGGTGAAACTGAAGTCCTTGCAGTCACATGGCTGGATGACTTATGGTCATGTAGGAACCAGTTGATTGTCAGATGACCACTGATGTGAACTTCTTGTAATTTCTGGGAAATTATGGCACTTAAAATTGTTTTAATATTTAGAAAAGGTCCTGTAGGGAACTTTAATTTCCATAACCAGGAGAAGTCCAGTGGAGTGGATCTTTCAGAACTGTTTCAAAAATAATCGGGGGCTAGAAAGGCATGGAAAGGGAGTCAGCCTGCTCTCCTCTTGGTTTCAGGCGTGATTGATAGAGGAGGCATTGCAGCGTATGTGGGGTACAACCAAGGCGTTTGAGTTTGTTGCACTCTTCTAATTAAACACCGTGCAGCTGCTATAGAATTAACACATGTCAAAGTGCAGTGATAAACAGCTGCATGAGTGAGTGTTTCCATGAGCTGTCTGCTCTGTGCTTGGTGTGTCTAGACGCTTAGTGAGCTGGTGGCCAAGCTCGGCGAGGTACGTGCCGTTCATCCAGCCTGGGATTGCTCCCAGTGGCAATGTTTCCTGCAGTCCCCAAAGGGAAGAGCTGCAGGCCAGACAGATTGTTCTCATGAACAATGGTGCTCCCAGGGGCCTGCCGTGGGAGGAGGTGCTATGAGGTGGGGTTTTTCTTCCTTTTTTTCTTTTTTGTTTTTACGTGCTTTGCAGCTGCCAAGTGCAGGTACAGAAACTCTGGTATATCTGAGAAGTCCTGGATAAATTGTGTGTGTGCAGATGTACCAAGGAATCCCTGCCCTGAGAAGCAGCTGTGTCCACTAAGGCTTTGGAGCTGGACATGCTCAGAAAGGACCACTATAACTGGCTCTTGATGCACCACTCTAACAGGTTCTCCAGTGGCACCTCCATGGAAAAGATCTCTCACAGTCACTAGTACCTTGATTTTTCAGCACCATCTTAGTGTTGATCAAGTAACAAATTGACATGAAAGTGCACTATAAGGACCCTCGTGCTCTACTGAGAGAATGCTAGAGATTTACAGATGCACCTTGACTTCCCTTTGAAGGAATTAACTAGTTGTTGAGAAGCTGTTAGGTAAGGCTATAGTATCACATAAAACTTAGTTAAGTAACTCAAATGAGACATTATGTGCTTAAATACTTACTACACTTCGGGTAATGAGTAGTAATTGAAGGTGGCTTATATAAAAAATATCATGAAGAATTACCAAAAAGGGTGTTTTGGGCAAAATGGTAAGAAAAGTAAATTGCCTGGTTTGGTCTGTAAGACTATTAGGAAATAAAAAACAAATGCATAGGAGGAATTGAATTATTGGATCTAGTAGTCAATTTTAGCATGTGTGGACCTGGAGATCTTAACTTTTCTTTTTCAGTCCTCTCAGGAGTTTCTAAACTTATATGCTTGTGATACATGCCTTCCCCAAATATTTTAAATTCTTACAAATTACAAAGTGTTTTATTTTCTTTTTCCATTGACAGGAATTTTTTTCAAAGAAATCGGATTGTTCCTTGTTTCTCTTTGGCTCTCATAACAAGAAGCGACCTAATAATTTGATAATAGGTAACGTGACTCACTTGTGTTTGTATTCGGATGAAGATCTAGCTTTCAGTAAATACTTGAATGGATGAATTTTATTCCTCATTTTTCTTCACAGGTCGCATGTTTGATTACCAGGTGTTGGATATGATTGAGCTGGGCATTGAGAAGTTTGTATCCCTAAAAGACATCAAGGTAAGAGAAGAGGCGCAAGCTTTTCAGTGACCCCTGCTGGTGGGTTTGTGGTGCACTGGCATTTTTGTGCTTAGAAGCAATAACAGGATCTCTTTAAAAAACGTTTCTCGTAGTATTTGAGGATTATTAGATTTGTGTACCTTAATGTTATTATTATGTTTTCTTGTTTGATTTTTTTGAGGATTTAACTGTATGAACTGTATGCTTACCAATTCTTTTAGTAGACTTGTTTTATTCCTAATACTTGTACTTTTAATTCATTGCATTTATGAAGCTCTTCAGTCAGATCCCCATGAGAGGTTCCTAAAGTTCTTATATAAACTGACTTTGCTTTTTAAACTGAAGTCCTTCTAAAAAACAGAAGGTGATCCAGCCAGCGACAAGGACACCACTGTGTAGCCATGTCCTGACCAGAAAGTTTGCGCAGCAAAATGCTATGGAGAATTGATTTGGTACAAAACAACCCAGGGGCAGCTGGGAGGGGTTGTTTTCCAGCCTGATCACTTCGCTTCTTCACCACATAAACATATTTGCTGGTTCAAAGATGGATTGACATGACAACAGGATTGTTTCTTTCAGCAAACACTGCTTGTGCCAGGGTAAAGTGTTTCCAAACGATAACCCACGAGAGTCTCTGTGACAGTAATTTATAAAGTAGTGACAAATCCCGAAACTTTCTGTAGCCTTCAGCAGCACACAAATGCCAGTTTCCAGGGAACTATATTTGATTCAGACTAAGGGCTAACATCTCAATTATTTAAATCCTGAGAAACTTTATTATGCCAATGTTGTGCTTTAGTTAGCCAAAATAACCCTCTTTTGTGTGTCCATATTTTTGTAAGCAAGCAGTTCATACACTGAAAAAATAAATAATACTTGCAGTCCTCATTTTCACCACAGCCTCTAAATTAAAGGCATAGTCAAGAGTCAGTTACCTTTTTTAAAGATGAATTTTCCTCCTGAAATCAGATTGTAGTATATATCTTCATAATTTTTGTTTGTAGCATGGAAATCATAGTTAAGTAACTTTATATGTTGATACCAAAATTAGAAATAGGTGACTGACTAAACTATCCCTTTAGCCTTCTCCACGTGCCCTGTGGTCATAAATACAACGAACTTGTTTGCCTGCATCTATAGTTTTCTTGTTAGTCCTTGCAATCAAGTTTACTCTCACTTTCATTGCAAGATGTTATCTCCAATATTTTACAGTAGAGAGTTTAACAAACATAATCATCCCAAGTTAAAAAAATAAAAATTAATAGGTGTCTGTCTTCCCATACTGATCATAAATCACAATAATTCTGTATTGAGTGTTGAACAGATAGTCAGCCGTTAATAACTTTTCTTTTAAAATTCTTATCCCACAGAACAGTAAATGTCCTGAAGGAACAAAACCTATGTTAATATTTGCTGGTGACCTGTTTGATTTAAATGAAGAATACAGAAGACTGAAAAGCCTTCTTATTGGTCAGTATTTGGATTGATTGAGCAGTGGGATTGCATAAAGCTGTAGCCATAGGGTCTCTTAGGAAATGTTGCCTTGGCACTAAATGTTTCCTCATGTTCCCTACTGAAAGAAAACTTGGAAGAAGTAGCACTTGTGAGTTTGATGTCACATGAAGTCAAAGCAAACTCATCATCGTGACTGCTACTTGAAAGTATAGAGGGAAAAAATGGCCTCAAAGACTTTGAAGTTGAAACTTTGAGCTTGCCAAGATTCATAATTTTGGTTGTGGAGAAATTTCTGACATTTTCAAAGTGTTTGCTTTGTACTTGGTAGTGCATCATCAATTTTCTGACCAATAGTAGTTTTGAAGTACCTAATTTTGAATTAAATGGATTAAGAAAATGAATTTTATTTTTTGCTTTAAGAAAAAATCAATATAATTGAGCCTGTGCTTTCATGATGAAAGCATTTTTTGTTAGAAATTTGACCATTTCTGACAAATACATTGTTAACTTGAGTATCTGGAATGTGCACGTGCAATAAAAATTATCCAGATAATAAGATTCTCCATTAAAACTTCAAGGCAGGCTCAAAGTGGTGTAAACCAAATGACTTACAGCTTTTTCCTGTCTCAAGGAAGATAAGGCACATTGTGGGGTTCAGCACTGAATTCTGAGGAACTAAAATGAGTTTGTTCTTGGGTTTTTTTTTTTTTTTTTTTTGATAATTTGAAGGCATTTAGGGGTTGTATGATAGCTTATCTCCTGATACTTGAAAAAATACAGCATGCTCAGTAAAATCAGAGGTAGAAGTTGGGTGATGTTTTTTGCTTTTTAGTAGGATTCCTAAAACAAGATTCTCCTCCTGCTTCTTTCTTCCCTTTCTTTTTCTTTTTTAAGCTCTAATAAAATAGTGAAACTGCACAATAAGAAAAGGCTTTTTTCTTCGGTTCTGCTTTGTTCTCTGGGGTTGCACTAATCCAGAATTGTACAGCTTTGTTAGATGTCCCTTTCATATAAAATAAATGTTGGCAGGGATCTCCTTCCTAGGCAAACGGAGATTGCTTGAGAGGCACACCTTAGAAATGAGATTTTCCTCACTATGACAGTTCTCTAGAGCATGTTGGTTGATCTAGAATTAACTGAAAAGGAAGAAGGAGGAGAGGAAATTTCTGTCCTGTAAATAGATCTGACTAGTTCCTAGGTAAGAGGTTGGTAACTGCTTGTAGATCTTTGGAGGTGGCAAATATGGAATGTGAAGATACCCGAGTTTTGATAATGCATGTTTTTGTAAACGTAGATGCAGAAAGCACATGCATTACTTTCTAATGCATACCTGTTAAGATGTGGACACGCTCTTGGCAGTTGGCTTGCAGGTGGCTCACACGCAGGTGTGCTCATGCAGCTGAGGTTACCCCACAACAGCTTGATGCCTTGAATCGAGGGCACTTGCATTGTTAGATAGTTGCCAAATGGCTAATTGGTCTTTCCTGTTCTGTTTCTCTTCTCATCTCCCCTCTATCCTCCTATTAATTAGCCTTTAATGAATGTCTGCTGTCAAATGTACTCAGATCAACAATCCCATTTGTCTTGTTGAATGTACTCCAAGTACTGCAGTTCTTAATGTTCTGTTGACTTCTATGAAATATCTACATGCCAAACAATAGGCAAAGAAAGGGTAAGGAGTATAAAGGCTCGAAGATACCAGCAACCAATTAAAATAATTCAAGTAATAATTTGGCCTGCTTCAAAACTGCACTTAACTGATGTGGAAGAATTGATTCTTTCTATTCCTGCATAAGATCTATTTGCTTAGAAGGTTAGAAAAATGTCTTTGGAACAGCACTAAATGCTTTGTTACTGCAGCAGGGCTCTTGAGCCGCCAGGGGGAACATTAGGTATCCAGCAGCTTCTTGCTGCCACGGCAGCATTACCTTGACCATGCTGCTCAACACGCAAGCTCTCACATGCCTTTGTATTACCAACATGGTGTGTGTGCATTGGGAATATCATCTTACAGCAGTTTCCTTATGGAATTAAAGGCAAGGGATGGAGGGCAACAATGAATAACCATCTTCATGGCAACCAAACCCCTTTGTGCACTTATTATGAGGTGTAACAAGTTGTTCAGGAGATGTAAGCAGCAGCTGTTTTTCCCTTTGGAGACCTGAAAGACATCATTCTCTTTCTCTTCATTTGGTTTTCCTTGCCTAGGTAATGGCATAGGAATCTGTTCAGATGTTCTTTAAATGCAGCTGATGACATTCCCATAACATGTGCCTGTATTTATAAAATGCTTCATATCTTGCAAAGCTCTGTTACTGGGTCCTACTTTCACTAAAGTGCCAGGGGCTGTCTGGCTTGCTTATGTGCTTGAACATTGGCTTGAAGGGCACCTGTACAATTTTTATCTTGAGCATTGGCTTAATAGTCATCTTAGCTTCCTTTCACAGGTTCTTTGAGTGTCTCAAAGATTTGGGGGTTACTGCTAACCATGGAGGAAGACGCATAAAAAAGGAGTCTGGAACAGAGTTTGAGCTTCTGTAGGGGTAACTGTGGCTTCACAGGCTGTAGTGGTACCGGCCTCTGCATATGGACTAATGCAAAAAAATATATAGCAGCTCAGGTTCCAAAATAATTTTGGATTTTAGTCTTGAAATAAAAAGGCTTTCTACAAGAAAAAAAAAAATAGAAGTCCAGAAAATGATTTAAGCACAAGGTGGGGAAAGAATTAGGGAGGGAAAGACGGGAGAAAGCGAGGTGTCTAGTCCAACCAAAGCAAGAGTTGCAAATTTAGAGCATGGTAGGTTCTGTGGGCACGCTAAAGTGGGAGTTTTCTGCAGCTCTTGAACATTGCCAGGAAACAAATTCCTGGCCACCTGCATGTGCCTGGAAATGATCATTCTGTGGGTTAAAAGGCTGAGTGATGGCACAGGAAGACACCAAAGGGAGGTATTGCCAGTAAAACCACAGTAGATGTAAGCTCTGTACCCAAAAGAACCTAGTCAGAAGGAAAATTCATGCAAAAAAGTGATCAAAATAGTTTATTTGTGACTCTTTCTCTGGCTACAAGCTCAGCCCAGGAAGGGAGGTAGATTTAATTGCCCTAGGCAATTTTGGGCTAGACTCCAGCTGCTATCTGCTAGCAAGACTGTGGTTTTGGCTGCCATTCCAGTGTAGATAACTCTCTCTTTTTTCTGTAGAAAAAAGATAGCAGAGGAAAAGAGCACTGGCCGAGGAATCTGCACATGGGGCAGGATGGGAGAGAATGATGTGTTTTACATCTGTTCGCAGTTCTCCAGAATTTCAGCATCGCCCCGTCGTGTTTATTAGCACACCTTGTTCCCTCAGTCAAGGTCACATTCTTTCTCCACCCCCTGCACATGTTGGACAGCTTGCTTATTCCTGCAAGCTCTCTGATGGCTCTGTATTTTTCATAGCCTAGTACCAGAACCTAACTAGAGGCAAGTCATTTTATATTTCATCCAGAGTATTTTCTCTGCAGAATAAGCAAAAATTTTTAAGCTTCTATTTTTTTAGACATTTACTGTTTCTTCACTAAAGAAAATACTAATTTTAGTAATAGCAGATACTACTACTACACACTGAACAAAAATGCTTACTTTGACCTTAGTGGGGGGATATGAAAGAAGGGGTGTACCAAAACTCTTCTCCCAAAACAATAAGAAAAAATACAGATAAAACTAGAAGGAGTCAAGATAAAGTTAAATGGTATATATATTTTTTTTATATAGTTTTTTTTTTATTGACTCTTAGGCATGAGTTCCTTGCATGCTGTTTTACACTAGGTATCTGAACTATATTTTTTTTCTGTATTAATAATATGTATTTAGCTAAGCGTGACTTGGCCTAAATACATTTTTTTTTTTCTGACTTTAGAGCTAAAGATTTGGAAGGAGAGGCAGTGCCACTATCCCAATTAGTTTGTAAAACCAAGCCATTACTCTGCAAGTATATTTGCATTTGTTTTTAGGTGGCATTTGTACTACTGCCAGGTTGTCTCTGGGAAGTCCTGTTGCTGTTTTAAACAGTCACTGTCGCATGAGATTGAACGTTTTGGATGGCTCTAGAAAGGCTAAATCTATGGATAGCCTCACTTTATCTGGGTTCATATTGCCACACTGGTCTAGATCCGTTATTAAAATAAGCCAATTTGTTACAGTCATCTGTTGCTTTGGTTTTCAGTCAAGAAACCTGGCATTTATTCTGTCTGAATATTCTCTCAGATTTCTTCAGAGGTCCTACTGTGTCCAATATTCGTCTGGCTGGTTTGGAACATGTTCTGCATTTCACAGCTGTAGATGGCAAAATTTACATGCGGAGCTATAAGTGAGTATATGTTTTAACTACTTGATTTTTTGTTTGGCATGCTTGTCAGCTTTTTTTTTTTTCAGCTTGTGGTTGTGTCATTGAACTGCCTCGAGCAATAGTTTGCTGCATTTGAAATAAGTAGCATTTTGAGCACGATACAAAATGCCTTATAGAGCAGAAAGAAAACATTTTAAGCCTTAAATCCAATGTCTCCTTCCTTGTTGAGCTCCCTTGCTAGCTGAAAGGACTACACTGCCGCGTATACAGATTAGCAAGGCATGACTTGGTGAATCCTGAGCACCGTCTTACACTTTGTAGACTTGTTCTCACTTAGCTGCTCGTCAGAGAAGAACAGGTAATGGACTGTGGCCAGGGATCCAAAGGGACAAAACAGGAAGAGACAGGGCAAGGCAGCATCTCCCATGGCCACTCAGCGGTGCTCACGCAAAAGGCTTTTCCACAGCGCGCTCTGAGCATTCATAGCTGGTGTCCTGTGCTACTTTATAACTTCTCTGGTCATAAAAAGACTGTTGCCTAATACAGTCTCATTCTAAAAACACCGAAAAAGAGGAGAAAAAGAAAAATAAATAAATAAAAATCTACTTTCTGGGCCAGCCCTCTGGATATCTTGTTATAAGCTGTCGTACAAAGAGGGCTATTGTGAATTGGCAGAACGATAGAGCTTTTAGAGTACTGATGTTGAGTTTCAAGACTAGTGCTGGTAGTACTGATTTCATGCGAAACTGACTTATCCAGGTTAGATTTTGAGTGCATACAAATTCTGATGGAACAGATTTAATTTTCAGTAGTCATCAATAGTGCTTATTCTTGATTTTCTTGTCCGTTAACTGAATTGAACTTGTGCTTTAGGAAGGCAAGCATAGATTTATCACAGAGGGCAATATTGATTTTTGGTTGCATTTTTCTTCCAGGGTACTTCTGAAGAAATCTGGCTGTAAAATACCAAGGATTGAACTGGAAGATATGGGTCCTTCATTAGATTTGGTCATGAGGAGAACACACTTGGCTTCAGATGACCTTTATAAGCTGTCTTTGAAACAACCCAAAGCCCTGAAGGTGGGTACCCTCGGGAGTATATTGAATCATAGGCAGAGCTGCAAAAAGGCCAAGAGCTGAAGTATTAGTTATTGTATGATAAGCAACCAAAACTTCTGTACAGGCCAACGGATATTTCTAGAGCCACTTCACTGTAGTGTTATCTGCTAACATAAAAACACACCTTTGAAAGCATATAAGAATGAGACAAGTCTTAATCTCTAAGTTGAAGACAACGTACGCAGCCTTGCTTTTAGACACTTAAGTTGGAAGTTTGGTTTAACGTGGTTGTGGTGAGAGCAGCCGCCACTTTCTCCTCAGGAATGCTAATGTTGTGCTTATTTTACAGCCCAAGAAGAAAAAGAATATCTCCCGGGATGCCTTTGGTACAACTTATGGCCGAATCCACATGCAGAAGCAAGACCTTAGTAAACTGCAGACGAGGAAAATGAAAGGGTTAAAAAAACGGGCAGCGGAGAAGTCCATTGAAGAAGATGGTGCAGTTAGTCCCAAGAAAACAAAACCAGCCTGATGATCTGGAACAGTTTTAAAAGCTCTTCTTGCCTTCAAGTTTAGTCTGTTTGCTGTAATATACATGCGTCAGACGTGGAAGATTCAGCTGCAATTAGCTTTAGTTTTATATAAAAAAAAAGTCTTTTTAATAACTTTGCATTGAAAGTGAATATAGTAATATTGAGCTTTAAAATAGAAATTGGTTATTAAAAAAAGGAACATGATAAAACTCGCTCAGTTTTCTGAAGCTGAATGTTCTGTTGATACTAGCAAACACAATGAGCAGGTGACTCATTTCCCAAAAAGCTTTATGGCTTTTATGTTGGGCACACTCGATCAATAAACTCATCTGAAAAATTCTGCCCAGGACCAAATAGTGTATATACATAGTTTAGGCAGTATGACTTGGGGTTCATTTATTGTTTATGTATCTCGGTTTTTGCACAACTGCAGTATTGCAATATTCAATAAACTATAATACGTTTTCTTAAGTGTGAACTCTTAAAAGATAGGCCAGACTGTTTTAACTGTTGCACCAAGCCTTTACACTGGCAGAATCAGGAGTGATTAAGGTGTTTTTACTACGCTCATCACTATGGTAGCAAAGTACCTAATGTTTGCTTTGGGCATAGAAGAAACCTTTATGGTTTGAATTTCAATCTTTAATGCTTGGTTTGTGCCTAGAATGCAAAGAGAAAAGGTAACTTAGTCTTTTTTATTAATCTGAGTATACCAGACTCCTTTTTTGCCTTCTTAACTGAATTCAAAATCTGCTTTTCTCCTAAGTTTATGCCCAAGAGTCAATGTGATTGATTTAGTGAAGAGTGAGTTGAAGACTCAGCTAAAGGGGAAGAGTTGCAGAGTTCAGTATGTTCTTCTAAATTTTGGAACATAAAAAATAGCTTTTTATTTTGCTTGTCACTTGTGAAACTGTTACTCTGTGCTTGCAGCATAGTTACAATGAATATGTATATCCTGAACACAACTTGCACATTTTAAATCCTTCATCTTTTCACTTGTTTCCTGCATCCCAGGAAGGGAGCTGCTGGGCAGGTTTGCTCTCCTTATGAGAGGGCTGAGTTGTAATTGTGGCTGTGTAAGTGCCACACGTGATGCTTTTGCTGTGCTGGTTTGATAAAATTAGCCGAGTGACGTCCAAAGGGCTTCAAGCATCCAGGGCTTTGTTGAGGATGCATAGGTATGTGTATATATATATTTTTTTGTATTAGCTATATATCCTCAAAAAGGCCTTCAGTTGTCTTTAAATTATCACCTAAGTTATTTTTCTTTTGCATCATTATGCAAAAACAAACAAACAAACAAAAACCACTGCTGTCTCTGGTTGCTTTTCTCCAGTCTACAACTATGTGCTTGAGGAGTTGCTAACTGCTGACTTCTATACAAAGTAAAAGATTATAAGTTGCCATGTTTCCAATAAATTGTATTCATTAAAGCAGTGCCTCCGGGGTGCAAACTTGGAAGTGGAAACAAGTTAACCATGAG
>VZSG01000320.1:751308-761497 GCA_013398315.1 Nothoprocta pentlandii
TTTCTTCTTTTTACTCTCATGGAAAAAGCTCTCAGAGCCACAGAAGGTCCTTTCTACCCAGAGCTAGACGGTCTCCCTCCCTCAAAAGTATAAAATTTCAAGCTTAATTCCCAGAAGAGCAGAATCATTTTGCACCCTCATCTGTTTCTAACTGGACACCACAGCAAAGTACAGCAGAGGGACCCCCAAGGGCCACCTTCTTCCCCGCTTCACTCATCCCTTTGCAGAGGGAGAGGAGAAGCGAGCGCCCGGCCCTGTCCCTGCCGCCCGTGGCCTCGTCCCGCTCCCAGGCTGTGCTCTCTGCTCTGCTCCCATCCACTTCCAAATTTAGCCACGTTAAGTGAAGGAATAAATTGCGGACAGAGACCATTCCTGGCTCGGCCGGCAGATGGCAATTACTGCTCTCCCTATCTCTAATGAGGGAAGGAGATTTTTCCAGGCAAGCTTTAAAGCTTCCAGAAAGGGGAGTTTGCCTTGGATGTGACTCCTTCATGCCATGAGTGTAAATCCACCTCTGAAGGCTGAGCTTGGCTTTCCTGTCACTCGCTAACATATTGGCTACTGGAATTCTGAGCCCCTCAAATAACTGCTGCCATACATTAAAGAGAAAAAGCACTTAACGTTGGCTATTTGTTTTATGTTTATTCACTCAGCACTCAGCTAGGCTGAGTACCGCACAGGATGGGACCTTCTGATCTTTTTTAACAGGGATTGTAAAATATCTGCGCTGTTTCTGGAATGCTTCCGCTCACACTGAGATGTCCTGGGATGCACCAGCCTGGATCACTGGAATTATAGAAATATCTAATGTCTGTGTGTGCTTCCTGTTGCTGGTGCAGATCATGGGGCAGTGGGCTACGTCACTGCAGAGCGAAGCAGGGCATGCAGCTAGGGATGTTATAAGCAACTAATGACAAGCTGCTGGAAAAGCTTAGCAGAGAAGGCTGCTGCAGCAAAGCAATGTAAACTCCAGAAAGAGCTGGATTCCTTGGTAAATCGGGAGAATGATTCTGGGATGATGTAAAAAGACGGCAAGTAGGGATTACGGTTAATGGACAATATATCAACATTAACCCTTTCCTTTAACTCCCTTTCCTTTGCACAGCGAAAGGGTGTTGCAGAGTTAATGGCAATGTGGTATTTAGGGAAGGCTGCGAGTGTTTAGGGCTCAGAAGTGGCCCTGGGGGGAGGAAGGGGTTAGGAGAGGCTCGAGTGGCTCGGGCCGTCCTGCTGACGGGCCAGAATGCAGTACAGAAGTCATGAGAAAGCGCCGGGCAGAAAAATGCTTCTTAAATCATCCTCTGGTGACCCTTTTACCTTGAGGAGCATAAACAGGGTGTGAAGCAAGCTCTGTCCAGCTTTCCTTGGCTCAAAGATCAGTTGTCCCTCACATGAGACTGAAGGCTCGTGGGAGCGAAGAAGGAAAATCAGTGAGTAGAAGATCTCAGAATCCTCTCCAGAAGACAGCAGTTTACTTTTAAGCCGCTAATATTTCAAATTGCCTGCAACAACAGTATGTTTTGCTTTTCTATCATACTGATACGATCACACTATGGCCAGAGACTGAATTCCTAAGCCTTGCAAGTGGTTAATACTGGCAGTGCTTTCGTGAGCTGCTACAGACAAACCAGGAGCGTCAAATCCATGCGTTTATATTTAGATTGTCACTGGCCAGGGCTCTGTGAAACTGCAAGTTAGGGTTCTTCTCATGGTCACAAAAGAGACTGCTTCCTCGAGCAAAAGGGAGTATTTGCCACCAGAATCCAGCCAGGCAGAGCGGAAGTCTGGAGAGGCTCTCTGGCCTCAGGCTTCAAAGGAAGTCCAGGATCTGCTGGTGGTGAATAGCTAAGCGTACCGCAGGGACTGCCTTCAAAAGTTTGCTTAAAAACAAACAAACCTGTAGCTTGTACGTGTTTACGGATAAGGGATTCCTGTGCTGAGCCTGTGCCCCTTGCTTTAACACCAAGGTTGCTTCTGAAAACTGCTGTTAGGAAACTATGTTGTTGGGAAACCGCGAGGTAGACTCGGAAGGGAATTTGTCCAAGGAGTTAGGAAAGCTGGTGCTGGGGTAAGAGATAGAAGAGAGGCACGGTGGCCAGGATGGGCTTAAATGAGGGATGTCTACCTGGCAACTTTTCTGGGGAAATCTCGAGTCAGGAATAGTGGATCCGTCTGCTTTAGGGGGTCTTGGAGATTCATAGGGCTGAAGCTGCAGGTGCAACTACATCCAGCCGATGCGTATCCAAGGAAGAGAAATCAACCAAGCTGGGACAATTAGTGCTCCCAGTTAATATCTCATATGTTGTTCTCCAAAATGAGTTTGATATCTCGTCTTCATAAGGAATACACATCCTGGCTAGGAGGCTAGAAGCCTGGTTCTCTTGTGTTGCTCTTTCATATTTCATATCAGAAAGAGCAAAACAAGAAAAAAAAAAAAAAAAAGGAGAAGGGGGGGTGGGAGGGATCTAGAAGTTGCAGCACTATTGTGAAGGGGGGGTGGGAGGGATCTAGAAGTTGCAGCACTATTGTGAAAACTACTGTCAAGTCCTGTCTCGCGGGTTTGTGTTTTTGTCTTTCATTCTTGGCTGTGACTTGGACTTATTGCACAACCTGAAAAAAATGGTTTTCTGACTGATAGCCTTGCAAATTCATACTGGAAACAGAAAATACAGCCGCGTGTACTTTAGCTGAGGTTTTACCAACCATAAGGATTTGGCAACTGCAACTTGTGTAACGATTTTGCTAACGATATTTAAATTGGAGTGAATCAACCATTGTATCATTGAACGAGGACCAGCTTGGCTTTTCCCAAGCAGGCAAAGCAGATAGGAGCCTGGATGTATTCAGGTGAGCTGAGTTTTACTAAGGCTGGTGCCGTGTTTCCAGCCTGAGTTTTAGCACCACTTCACCTATAATTGATTCCTTACGCTGGTGCAAGCTCACACGGTGGGATGTAAACGATGGTATGAAGTCAAAACTGAGTAACTGAAATTAAAACTGAGTAATTTATTTCAGAATAATTATTTTTATCTTGCCCAGCTTTTTCCACACGTTCGTGGCACATAAAACTCTAATTTATGAAAAATCAACTCACTTCTAAATGCAGATACATGCCTGTATGTATAAGAAAGGGCCTGTAGCCCTTCAGCTCCTGCTTTTCCTGTCAGGTGGCAGTGCCTCAGGTATCCTGCATGAGTACAACTGGCATAAGGCCTTAAGGCTAAAGGAGCTGTAGAATTATGATGTCTGGGAACAGATGGGCCAGAAAAGGTCAGAAAACATTGTGTAAAAACACAGGTCCTGGGTTATTTTTAAGATCATCTCCTTATGTTATCTTAGCAAGAACACTAGGCATGTTTGGACAGCGATCTAGAAAGCTGAGATTACTTAATAATTAATCATGCTGTTGGCCATAGGAAATTCACCTCAAGGAGAAGAATTGTAGAGCACAGAGGACGCAGCTTTCATGCCTGGTCAGGAGCACCGTAAGCCTTCTTCATGTAAAGTCCCCTTAGTATGCCGTAATATCCCACATTAAACTCCAGGAAAGACGATTTTAGAACTACTCCATTGCCGCTTGTGCATGGCTATAAATCAGACGCAGATATTTAGGAATCATTCATGTGGTTTAAGTGGCTTAGTTTTATATAGTCTCCTTGCTTATTTGGCCTCGTTTGAGCCCACAAACGCTCCCTTAAAGGGTGGTACTCTGTGTACTGCATTAGTCAAGCGGTTGGTGGTACTCTGTGTGTACGATGCAAACAGTTGGCAACTTCTTAAAGAAGGTGCTACTTGGGGAGCTTAGAAGAGTTGAAAGCTTAGTAAAATAATTTAGATGGAGTGTCACTAATTTTAAATATTACTGTCTCAGAGGAGAATTAATTCACATCTGAAGTGATCTTGATTTCACCCTGGTGAGAGGAGGGAAGGCTTTTTAATCGTTGTATGTTCAAAACTAAAATATAAGACACGGAGAACAACTGAACCAGCTGGATATTTTCTCTCTTGAATAATTCTGCCTGAAAGCTGTGATCCTGTGTTGGCTGAATCACTCCGCTGACTGCCTGTTGCTGTCCTGCAGAACATCTCTCTGTGGTCTTGGCTTTAGGTAATTTGGAGGGTCATAATGATGATAAGGCAAGTTGTTTACTCATTTTATCCAGCTTGGGAAACGTGATTTAAGTTTCCCAGGGAGGGAAGTAAAACAAAAATATACTGTAGTTTGCATGGAATATTAATCCTAGTCATTCTTTGAGTTAAAGTAAAAGCTATTTTGGAGGGTGGAAATAGCCCTGGTGAGCTGCTGCGTAGGGATGATATACATCTGACTTTCAAGCAAATGCTGCATTAGGAAAGACCAGCTAGCCTGGTAACCTGGTAACTCTTGAGAGTGAGACTAGCCAGAACTAACACGTTCTCCTTTACCTAAGCAACAAGGGGAGACAGTAACAGTTAAATGTAATAGTCTTTTAAGAAATTACCTAGTGTAAATATAAGCTGTGGCATGGTATTTTTCTGTTTTCATTTATCTTATTTCCATATCTAAAGCAAGGGATAACTTTGTTGATCTGGTAAAGATGGACTTTTTAATAGGGTGTAAGTAATTAGTAGGGTTTATTTTTACTTTGTAGTAAGTAAATATTTATTTGGAAGAATGGCACCAATAAGTGATTTATTTAACTAAAAGATCTCACAATATTTCCCTGTCATTTCAAAGACTGTTTCAGTTCTCATTTTGAAAGAGAGGAGATTTCTCGTGGTAATAACAACAATCATCACGTTGCAAAATGCAGTTGTTGCCAACAGAATGAGGCATTTCCATGTACCCTTTTTAAAAATCTGTTTTACCCATATTACCTGAGGCTGTGGGTAACCTAATCTCATAGCTGGGGAAAACTTCACTATAAAAAGTATATAAGCTTGCCTTTAAATGTCATAAACATAGAATGTCAGATATAGCGGTTTGCATCATTTTCACATTTGTTCGGCACTGACTTGCAACTAACTATATCTATCTGTCTATATATATATATATTTGCTGTGGTATATATCACCTTAAAACCGGTATTTCAGATAACAGTTAAGAAGCAGATGAAGAGCTAGTATGACAGTTTTCCAAGAATTATTGGAAAAGATTGCCCTTCTGTTAAACTTGTGTATATCAACATGCCATTTGGAGAGCAGCTCAACAGAAGTCATGGTCTTCTATGCCAGCTCCAAGGTAATATGATATATGCCATGATTGATCATATATCTAATATGGCACATCTGGTTTTAAGTTTTTCCAGGCAAATAAGTATAGTCTTAAAATATTCCTTATACTACTCTCAAAATGTCAGGACACCTTTAACGTTTGTATTTCTTTGGAAAAGTACATTCTATTTGCAGAGGCAAGTACATTTTCCACATGGAAGACCTTATTAACAGTTTTAATATGCTGCTGTGTTTGAACTGCCTCACTTAGCTACGCAGTTTTGCTTATCTGGTAAGTAAAATGCTGACAGTGTTGTAAATCAGATCTTGACATGGGGCCACTAACACCTGTGAACCTTTGCCTTTAATACAGAAGCACTTTCAAAGTGACAAGAAGAAAGCGGCGATAAGCGATCAAAACTAATTTGATTTGAATAGAAATTAACATTCTTTAAAAACAAGCCAATAAGATGATGTCACTTTTGGTGATTTCTTATGTAGAATCAGAAGAGGTATTGACAACAGTGACAAAGGGACAATCTCTGCATGTCAGACTTTTTGCAATGTGAAAAGGCAATTGCAACTGAGCAGATGACCAAAATCTGCTGCTAGACAACAGTCAGATTGGGTTAATTTGATAAACCATTCCCTTCTCTGAGGCTCGGAATTCTCATTCAAAACAAAATTGAGCTCTTGAGATTGCAAAGGTGGTCTGCAAGATACTCCATCAGTGTAAACAAAGGAAGCAACTTTGTGGTGCTTAGATCTTATGATAATGGATGCAGTATAAAATGCTTGACCTGGATAATGGTATCAAACCAAGCCTGAAGACAGCCTGAAACAATGGCTTGAAGCAGTTCCTGCTCATTTGAAAGATATGCTAACTTTGAAGCTGAAGGAGCACGTTGCCAGCAGTGTTAGTTATTTCACTGCCAAGAGAGAGGTGAATGATCATGCTAGGACAATGTTTTCTCCCCATTTCCTTATTTTGCAACGGGATCAAAACAAATTCCGTGTTTTGTATCTGAATAAAAATTAGTTTAAGATGTTCTCGAACTTGATATGTAAAGGGTGGAATTCATTTTATCATGTTTTAGATGCCTGCAGATCTTGCATCTGAATCTAGGCTAGTTATGTGGGCTCCTTCAATACGACTTACCTCATCGTAAATGTTAATGTTTAAAGTAAATCTTATGAATTGTGTCGCAGCACTTCCCATTCCCTGCTGCCAAGAATGTGTGGATGATCAGCTCTGATCAGATGTCCACAGTAAAGAGTTACACAGTAGGCTACAGGAGTCCTACCCTAAATGACTGCAATCAAAAATATAGCTTTGGGCACCTAAGGATTTGCAGGGTTCAGAGGGATTTTACACTAATGACTAGCCCTTTCTTTCATTTACCTGCTTGTAATAACTGCAGTCAAATGTTAACTATTTCCCAGGTAATTGTCTGTTTCATCTACGCTTCACTAAAAGAAAAAAAAAATCTATATTTAATCTGTAAAGGAGTCAGGTTTAACCTGAGCTTTAGGTGGAGCTGAAAGAGAAAAATGTGAAGTATGAGCTTAGTGTTTAAATAAATGCAGAATTATGCCTGCTGCTTGCTCCTGTGATCACTGGCTGGACGCTAGACTATCCGTTTTTTTTTCTCCTTTTTTTTTTTTTTTTTCCTCTTGCTCTTCCTCTCACTCTTTCTCCTGCTCCTTCCCCTTAAAACTTCAGAGAAAATACTCCAGCTATTTGTGAAACAGGAGGGAGCCCTGTGCACCTTTTTGTAAATACCAGCTCCTTAGGAAGCTTTTGTGGTAAGTAATGCCAAATGCTAGAACTAAGGTTAGATTCCCCCACAGTTCCCTGCCGAAATCGAGCAAAATCTCTACTTTATATCTTTGGAAGTGTGACCCATTCAGTTCAGTAGGGCGATGCAATTCCTGTACTTCATACTGCTTCTCAGCGGGAGCCCGATCCGAAACATCAGCCGAGCATCCTGTCTGGCTGAGAGACGCATAAACACTGCTTACTGAATGGGATTTAATCTCATGTTGATCTTCACACAGTCCGTGATACCATATGGTTTTGCGTTTTAATGGCTATCCTGTTTATCTCATCTCTGTGACTTAAGGCCAAATCCCTCTGTTGAATGGATGCATTATTAACACTAGCTGGAAGTTAAGCGACGAAAAGCTTAATGATTAAGAGCACGCATTCCTCTAAGTGGTCCCTATAACGTGGTGTTAGCCTCAGGTTCGCTCTGTAGCCACCCTGCCGTCCTTTGTTTCGCATCTGTTGCAGCGAGGGTTGCAATTCTCTGACAAAGGAAGGTCATTTTTGACAGTAGCATGATAAGGATTTCACAGAGGCCCTTCCCCCCAGCCCTCAAGATGCAGATATGGGGTTTCACTGATTATAGTACAAATTTCAACTCAATCAACAGAAAAATGTAGAACTGAACTCTTTGAATACACACCCTCCTGACTTGGCGTGTCCTTTAAATTTCCAGACAACTGCATACATTTTGAAATGCTCTACAAATAAAAAAAACTTACAGAAAAGCTTTCCTCAGGTATCACTAACACAATACTTGAATCATACAACTTCATTTACTTCTATTTGCTTAAAGCAGTTGGCCATTGAGGCTTTCCTTAAACTAGAAGAAAATGCTGCATGTGAGAGCTACTGAAATACGGCTCTATTTTCCAAAGCTTGTAATAAAGTGAGTGAATATTTAATGCTGAGTTGGCTAGAATTTCCAATAGGGTTGTAGAAGATGCTATTTACTAGTCTGTAGCTCTTGAGAGCCTGCAGAAGACAGGCTAAATTCTTCTTTTGGCCCTGGCATATGATCCTAAAATACACATTGCCCTTGCATTCACATAGCAGGTGCCTATTGCAAACATTATGTGTTTTGTATGCAGAATTTCTGTTAGTTTGTTGTATCAGCTGTAGCACATTAGTTAAACATATAGAATAAGTGACTATGAACAAGAACAAATCCTGGACAAAAACAAGGCATTTTTTTTTCACATTATGGGACCCTTGTCTCTCTATTTTGGTCTTGCTTTTATGAAAAATACTTTCTTAGCCGTAAATTATTTTCTTAGTTGTACATTTTTTTTCTTACTCATAATTTATTCTTACTCAATTTATCTAAAATTCATACAGTTATCTGCAGACAAAACTACAGTCCCTTTATTCTGCTTCTGTGGTGATTCTCTGATGTATCTTCCTTCATTTCCTCCTTCATCTTAAGCTATTTTTCTGAGACCACGCAGGGCTGAAATAACAGAACCATGAGGGTGGCTGTTCCTCCAGATATGTGTTCTGAGTCGGCCTATTTTCTCCCCTTTCAAATAGTCTTTTTAAAGTTATTTTCCTTGGGAGGTGGGGACTGAAGATCATCTAACTACGGAGAGTGACCCTTTATTGTTCTTGTTTTGGTGATTTGCTAGAGAAACAGCTCAGATCTCAAGAGACCTCTCTTGAAAAGGAAGAGAGTTTTTGATAAGAGTGGAGTACACCCAGGGGCAAAATAGCACAGAGTTGCCCTACTTATTAAGGCAAGTTAAGCAACTGTAAAGGAAGGCCCCACATACTCTAATTTTCAATAATACTTTTTTTTTTTCTGATGTTAGATGATTTGCAATAGGTCAATGAGATTCAGATGACTATAGGAATGTGCAAAACAATAATATAAATTTACAAAACTTCTGTGTGCTGAAGAAACAGATTTTGTGACACTTCCCCCCCCCAAAAAATATGAGGAGCAAGAGAAAATAGTTATTTTGCACCAGTTAGGGAAACAGCAACACTTAACAACTGGAAAATACAGTCTTATATAAAAACATGAGCTGAAGTTGAGCACAAGGCATTCATAACCATTAAAAACAACAACAACAAAGCCACACATCCCTTACTTCAAAAACGAGGGAGGGCAATTGACATTGTTTATGGGAAACAGGAAAATGAAACTGCAAGACATAAATATCGTATTGAAAAACATATGCAAAATGAATCAGTTTTATATTTAATTGGACGCTATCCAAGCAATAGAAAAATACATGGTTCTTGCTTCAAGGTAATTTGACTATCTGCCATATAATTCATGCCCACAACTCCACCTCCCTATTTGACAAAAGCACTTGAAGTAATCTGAGGAGTTGAACAAAAAAAAAACAGGTATATATTTAAGTGCTGGCAGAACGGGGCCCCTTTCGATAAGTCAAACTAAGATCCAATCATGGTTTTTGCTCCTGCTTATTTCTAAGCAAGTTTAAATTAATTATTGTTGTCAAAAATAATAAAGATCCAGTCTTCATTCAAGAAAAAAAAAAAAAAAGAAGCGTTTGCTCTGTCTTAACTATTCAAAACTGCTACAACGTGGTAGGTGGGATCTTATTTACTGTAAGAAAGCTGAATAAGATTAGGTCAACAGTCTTCAAAGTTGATGGAGAAAGTTAACATTTAACTTTCTCATGGTAAACTGCTTATGAACAACTCTGAGCGTATTTAATCTTACGATAGGTTTTTAAGAGATATTAAATATTGTTCCTTGGAGGGGGGAACAGATGTGGATAACAATGCCCAGCCAAAGCTCTGTTTGTTTTGGCAGTTATAATTTATCTTACGCAGCTACATTTTGTTGCAGGTTTTTATTTTTCCTGTGCTCTGTTACTGTTGTAAATGGCAATGTAATCTGCGTCTTAGTACCTAAGATGGGCATGGTCAACAAGAGAAAAGGAGCAGGCATTGATTGGAGTATCTACAAAACGCTTCACTATTATTATTACTTTTTAAATGATTTATTTTAAAAGAATTTGCTGGGCTCTAAACATACAAAATTAGAAGTCCTGAGGACAAATAATTCCCCAAGCCAAGCATTCCTGCAGCAGATCGCTATCCAGTGGGCATTACGTCACCATTCGGTTTCCCTTCTTTAGCAGGAGCTGAAGAAAAGGCCCTTTTCATGTGGGGAGAGACCAAGTCACTTAGGCCGGC
>VZSG01000320.1:762781-830314 GCA_013398315.1 Nothoprocta pentlandii
CGTGCCCGTTAACGTGCCCGTTAACGTGCCCGTTAACGTGCCCGGGACGCCCAGGCAGCGCGGCCCCCCCGCGCCCCATCCCGGCCCCGCTGCCTTCCCAGCGCCGGGAATCGATGACCCCCCGGCGCGGGCTCACACACGTCAGGAACGGGCTCGGCAGCCGCCCCGAGCCGCCCGCCAGCGTTTCCGCGCGCGGCTTTGCTCGTGTGAGGGGTCTGCCGGGTCCACCCGCCAAGTTCGTGGTGCTTAACAACAGCTAGAGGCGTAGCGCCCTTCTCACAAGCGAATCTCCACCCTGCCCTTAATGGTGTCAATAATTCCAGACAGGTAAATATGCATTATTCCTGAGCTAGGCATATTTTCTTTTTTTTTTCCATCTATGTTCCCTTTGAGAAGCCTCTTGTGCTTTTGACTCTGGAAGTTGAGGATAGACAATTTTCAAGTCTCCGTTAATGATGAGTAATGATAGCAGTTTAGCGCACTGAATAGCAGTGAGGTTGATTTTTTAAATACTGTCATTAAAAATCAAGATAATAATTATAATATTTCTGATTTCTACTAAGAAAGTGTTGTGACTTTCTAGTCCAACAAGGTGCAAGATATTGGGAGCTTTCATCATACAGAGTGGTGTTGCAGACCTCTGAAAGAGAGTAATTATGTATGTCTGCCTGGAAAGTCAAATAAATTGAGCCCAAATTTGGGATGAGGGAAAAAGAAGCATATTTTTCTTCCCTAAATTAAACTTGATTGAGGTGTTTCTGTCTCTAGCAGGAAATCTAGGCAAGAGTAAGAATTTACAGTGAAATATTACAATGTGCATTCCTGTGTTCTAACTATTTGTCATCATCTGTAATGCGTCTGGCAAAAGTTTTTGAGCTCAAAGCAAGAAGAATCATGTGTGTCTACAAATTACGTGTTGCAGTGCCTGCTTCACTTAAGGGAAATGAGTAAATACAGTTAGATGCCTACGCTCCTTGTCCTGTGCATGAGAAGGATGAGGGTTTTTTCAGATTAGGTGCTATAAAAATTTGCATGTTCCTCTGGGAGCCATTGACTGCACAGAAATGCAGAAACACGTACGTGGTTGCTCTTCTAACCATTCCTGGTGCAGAAGTGGAATTGCTTTTTTCTGAGTATTAGAGACTGTAGTAGCGATCTTTCCAAATGGGGTTCTCCTGCTTGGAAAACATGGCTTGTTATGCAGCAGTGTCTTGCTCAAAGTAATCACCTGGAAGAGGACTGGAAATTGTTATCTCTCGCCTTGCAGGGGAGTAATCGCGCTGTGACAGAGCTGGAGGGTGTGCTCAGCCAGACCGCAGCCTGCTTGTTTGTGCATCCCTGCCAGAAGAGCAGGGAGAATCCCAAGCTCCGGAGAATGTGGGCAGCACCTACTCATAGTTTCTTGTATTGATTTATTTATTTTTTACTCTCCCACATTAAAAACCCTCAAAACTCAAAAATGGCAGACAAAGAGTTTTTGTTGTTGAAGGTCCTACCAAAAGTTAACTGAACTAAAGTAATTTTGATGGCAATATTTAGCTTGCTGTAGAAGAGAGTTGTGACCAGAAATGCCAAATGGCACTTGAGTTTTTATTGAATACCAATGAACCAGCTGGCTTGTTCTATGCAGGAAAAAAAAAAAGGAAAAAAAAATTAATGGCATCAAGCCAGTATGATTTTCATGTTAAGGAAATCCCTAGCTTGATCATTTCTATGGTACTGATTATAGTACTTAATCCAGTTAGGTTTCATGTTTAGAGTGACTGTAAGTCAAAATTGGCCCCGGAAACTGATCTTAAAGTCAATCTTAATGAAATTGAAGTCGGAATTTATAGTGAAAAGTTTCTTGCTGCATTGATGTGCTTTAGGATTGCAAGCTTAGTATTCAAACTCTTCTGAAACAAAGCTGTTCTGTTAAAAATCTGAAATGGTAATTTAGTTATTTATTTTGAGGTGCATGTATATACCAGGCAACCTCTCCTGGGACTCCAGGTGTCTGGAGTCTTGCAGTTATCCAAATACCACAAAATTCTGGCAGTTCCCGGTAGCATATGTTTCCCTAGAGCCCTTTTTTCTGCTCTTTTGGGACACGTCAGCAAGTTTTTTTTTTCTTGCCATTTATTGTCTTTGCAAAGAAGAATTAAGCATGTTATACCACATGCTGCTTTTTCTATTAGATAGAGGTATGTCTGTCTGTCTGTGAGTGAAGTGGAAGGAAACAGGAGGGGCAAAGATGTAGTCGAGACAAAATTCCTCATCTGCAGGACTAGCAAAAGGGTGAGCAAGGCAGCCAGGCTGCCTCCAGACTGCAGCATCTGTGCTGGGTAAATAACACGAGTAGTTATAAATAGTGTCACGGACTGAGGATTTTAATGGAAGAACTTGTGTGGATTAGACGGTGCAAAAGGAGCATCTAAATAAAATTTGTATTTGTGATGAAAGATGTTAAGCATAACTAATATATGATATTTTGGTAATCATATTAGTCAAAAGCCCTTGCTATGTGTAGTGCATAAGCAAATGAAGCATTTCCATAGTTTCCTTGCTGAACTATTATTTTTTTCTTTGGCCAAAAGCTAATTCATCCATGTTTACAGAAGAGAAAAAACAAAACAAAACAAAGAAACAAACAAAAAAAAAACCAAAAAAACCTTAACACTTTTAAATATATATTTTTTAAAAGATGTGCCTGAAGTCTCAGGCAAATAATCCATTTACTGTTTTAAGCTCATATTGAGAAATGAGTAGAGACAGTGGTAACAAAGCATAGGTGAGACTTGGTTCTTGATTATAGTGCTGACCTATACTAGACCTCTAATATTCAAAAGCAATTATAGTCTGAGAGTACTTGAGGAGAAAGGATCGGCAAGAAGGGCATTTAACTTCTCGCCTTGTTACTGCTGGCAGCAGAGGGACCTGGAGCACTGGCGGAACCAGCGCCGTGTTATCTGGGTTAGACAGACCTGCCCCGTTCAGCCCCGCGCAGCACTGGCTGTGGCAGATGCTGCCGTGCATGTGTGCGTGCATGCACGTGCAGCTGTGTGCGAGGGAAACGCGCACCGAGAGCTCAGCAGCGTGGAGCGAGCGCTGCCGTGCGCCACGCTGCTCCTTGCTGTGTCCCCAACGCTGTCACCCCCTGCACCGCCGTCTGTAGGTTCACAGCAGCTTGTGCAAACACCCTGCTCTGACTGCTGTTCCCAGGGCTCACCGGCGTCCTCACTGCTTGTTTGTGATAACAAGTGCAGCTAGAAGACAGCACCTGAGCTGCGCTGAACTGGTTCTGCCTGTGCTGGTGTAACCTCTGCCTTGGTTTGACTCCTTACGCTGCAACCTTGTGTCATATGCCTGCGTATCTGAATGATTGCTATTTTATTGAGCTGGCTTAATGCTTAATAACGTCAGCGCAGCTGGGACTATTGAAACTGGATTATTGTGGGTTTGATAGGACAGGGAGGAGACCTCGAATGCCTCGTAATCTGAAGATCTCTACAGAGACCTGCAGGTGATGAACAGTGATGCTGAAAACCAGTGAACCACTGCTACATATGATAACATAATTTTACTGGTCAACCCTGACCGTTTAAATTAACAGGACGGTTTTATGAAGTTGGGACGTTTATCCTTTATTTGGAACTTTTGGTATTTTTCTGAGATTTGCTTCAGAACTGATTAAAAGTTTTGTAGTTGTTCAAGAGCTTCCTCTGCGTGATCTTTCTTTTCACCCATTGTTCCATGGGATGCCCAGTAAAACTAGGAATTTGGCAAGCTGTGTACGGTACCTCATTTGCCTTTCTCATGTGGGCTATGAACGAGTTGTTAGCCCCTCTCTAAGAGGGGATAAATCTACTGTTGGAACACATAGATACGTGAGCGTAACAACCCTAACTAGTGTGTAGGCCGAGAAAGTGTGCGACTGTTTAACAGCTTGGACTCTAACATTGAAGTGCAGCTAAAGATGCAGTTTTGTTGATGCAGTTGATGAATATTGGTGTTCCTGTCTGCTTTCCTACCAGGTTTGCGTGGCCATTGGAACCCCAGCAATGGGAGTGGAGTTTTTAATTAAATTAGCCCGGTATAAAATTGTAGTTAGCTGCAGTTTATTCAGCTGCAGTCTTAATTTTGTTCTCTTTTGGCTAGCTGTATGAGTATAAATATGTATGTAAGGCAATACAGGGATAGCTGAAGTTATGACTGGGTCAAATAGGCAAATTTAAAGTAGCAGTTTTCTGCTAGTTAATACCGTAGTACTTAATATCTGTACTGTTTTTGTAAACACAAACACACCTCCCCTTCCTGCCCCAGCCCTGGAGCCTTTCTTTTGCACTCCTGCAAACCAGCTTGCAGGCTGAGTAGCCTTGTACCTACCAGTTTTCATGTTGTTGCAATTCATGTTGTGTGGATCTTGTCCTGTTCTTGGTGCAGATTAACTTGCAGCAAGTTGCTTAATTTGGGAGAGATTTGTCCTTCCTAGTGTGTGTGAAAGGCAGCTGCTGCTTTGAAGCTGGTTTCCTGAGGCTCCCTTTATCATTAATTGAGAGAAACCTGTAAAGGTTTCATTTTTAAGTTGAAATGCCTCGTTTAGGTAAATTGCTTTCTAAAATAAGAAAAAAAACACTTTCTCTTTGACTATGTGGGAAGATGAGCTTAGGCTCAGACTGTTAGAGACTCAGCTGCTAGATAATTTAAAGTTAGATAAGTTCTATTCTTAGTATGCCTGAAGCCTGGAATCTCTCTATCTACACTTTTCCATCTTCTTTAAACCCCATTTTTTGATGTGAAGTTCTGAAGACTGTGGTGTCGTGGGCCAAGTGAGGCAGAGTGTGGCCAGCAGGTTGAGGGGAGTGATCCTGCCCTCTGCCCGGGCCCAGGCTCCCCCAAGCAAGAGAGATGGAGCTTCTGCAGTGAGTCTTGCACCGGGCTATAGAGATGGTGGCTGGACCTCTCTCCTGTGAGGAAGGGCTGAGAGCTGTGACTGTTCAGCCTGGAGAAGAGAAGACTGAGTGGGTACTTTATCCATGTGGATAAGGGTCTGAAGGGAGCGTCTCAGGCAGATGGGGCCAGACTCTTCTCAGTGATGACCAGCAGGGGGAAAAGAGACAAGAACCACAAACTGATGCATAGGAAAGTCCTTCTGAACATAAGGACAAATTTCTTTACTGGGAGGTGACTGTGGACTGGAAGAGGTTGCCCAGAGATGTGAGGCCTCCTTCCTTGGAGATATTCAAAAGCTGTTTGAATGTGACCCTGTGCCACGTGCTCCAGGTGACCCTGCTTGAGCAGGGGGGTTGGACTAGATGACCACTGAAGGTGCCCTCCAACCTCAACCATTCCGGGTGATTCTGTGAAATTTTATGAGAGAGAGTGTAATTCAAGGGAAAGGTGATTTACGTATAACTCCTTGGCCCCAGAGCCATAAGAGGAAAGACAAATGAAATTTAGCTTTCTAGATGAAAATTTGGTCAATATTCTTAGTTGAAAGGTATTTATTGTGAAGAAAGAGGTGCACCCAGAATTGGTTCTCTATTGTACTTTCATGGGACTGAAGCATTTTTTATAAAATTCTAAAGATTTATTTATTTGTTTGCTGTTAGCTTTGCATGTTGAATGTACCTACTTCAAGTTGTGCGGTCTTTTTTTTGCTGCCTTTCAGAACAAAATATCCTAAAATTTCCTTCAGTGAAAACTACATTAACACAAAGGTTTGGATGTACCTTGTGAGGTGAAATGATGGCCAAATCCATAATGCTACTTAATGTTGTACAGTATAAAATTATTAGCTGTTAGTGTAGTCCTTTGGGTAAAAACAAAGTAAGGTTAAATCTGTTGTTACTATTGCAATGCTAAAAAGCTAAATTTAACTTGGTGCTCACTCCTAATCTAGTTACAGTTACCAAAACAGTGAAAGTGCTCTTACATTTTTTTTTGGAGGGGGGAGGTGTGTGAGTATGAGATTTATTAAAATAAAGTTTTACTTCTGTCTCATTTTTTATTCCTGGAGAAATGCATTGTTTGAGTATTCTTAAAACAGTGAAAACTAACCTTTTTTTTTTCCAGTGTCATCTTTAAATGGCAATTGCCAAAGGATGTGTGTCATATACATATTGAGCACTCATTTCTAAGTCAAGTAAGAACCAGTATCCTATGTCTAGACTGTTTAGCAGATGGAAAAATTGGATAAACACTAAAACTTGATTTGATTTTGAAGTAACTGAAGAAAATGGCCTCTTGTTTTCTCGAGAATTTTAACAATAATCACATTGGTTTAAAATTAAAGCCTATAAAGCTAGATCCTTTTTTATTCTTTTCCCTCACTCTCAGAAATGCTCTGAATGAGGCTTTTTATTAAGAGAGTGCAGGAACCTCACATTTGTTTGATACAGTGACAAAAATTAGCTACAAAATAAATCATCTAGTGTTTAATAAAAGTTTAGAACTTAAAAATGAAATTCATATGTATAAAAATGCCTGCACGGTAACATACTTGTTTTTTTTTTTTTGTTAATTTGTATTCAGGCCTGGTTTTCCATTTAACAATTTCAAAATTCTGTGGGTGAAAGTAAGGAAGAGAAAAGCTTTCCCTTTGTAAGCTTTTCTTGAATATCTGGGAACTTTTGTTTTGGAAAGAGTAAACAGAAGTGCCCATCTTTTGTGTGCTACTAGCTTTATTTTTTTAATTTATATATATATATATATTTCATGATGTGTTGTCTTACACCACTTTCTTGGCTAGATCTTTTAACTTTTACCATTCCTGTTCCGCATGGGACTCAGTTATCCATGTTCACTCTCAGTTACCATGTTTAATCCTTCAAAAGCGCAAGACTTCAGTAATGTATGATTCTCAGCCCTGGGAGATGGAGAAGAAAGGTGCTGTGTGTTGTATTCCAAATGAGACTGTGATATGATGTGTTATGATGGCAGTACCTTCTCTACTGCTTTACTGGCACATTCTAAAGCTTTACTTGCTGCTTTTTGTTATGCCGCCTTTTGTAAGTCTCTGGCAATATCTGCAATCTGTGGAGTCTAAATGTGACTTTGAAGCTCTCCAGTATGCATTGTTCCTTAATTTTCAACTTTATCTTGCCTAATTTGTCCCTGTAGCCTGCTCAGTTTCTTCCCATTCATCCACCTTGGCTAGCTTTCTTTGAGGTTCCTCAGAACCCTTCCTGATTTTGAGTTAGCCTAAATAACAGCTGTCTAAAGAGGAAGTCAGCAAAATGTGTTTATTAATAGCCTCTTACGCTTAGTCAGTCTGAATTATGAATAAATAACTTACTAAAATCTCAAAATCATAAAATCTCAATCACCTCAAAATCATATTTGAAATAAGAGAAAGCTTGATAAAAATGTGACTTGCACCAGTATGCTTTAATAAGGGAAGGGAATATGAGCATTTTTTTTCAGTAAACACAGATTTACAATGTTTAGCAATGATCTGATATATCTATAAATTATAGATATCTATAAACTATAATAAGCTATATCTATAAACGAAATGGAAAGAAGGAGTTATACTGATTATTTCTATCCATGCTAATGCAGCACTGGTAATATTACTACTTTCTTTTGATACATATTTAAGCAGAAGGAATAATACAGGGTCTTTTCATATTTTTTGTACAGATTTTGTTTTCTTTCATGAACGCAGTTACTGCAGCAGGGCAAGAGTACTTCAGCCTCCAGCAAATATGTGCAGAAAGGATAATGCTACGAGGAAACATTCCCTCATGATCTTGTATTATCCATTTTACCCCTCGAAATTCAATTTGTTATAACAGCAGCTCTGCTTTATATCCTGCCTGTAATTTCCATGGGAACTGGACGGGAATGACTTGTTCCTGGTAGCTACGTTAGGATAGCAGCCCCTTTGCAGAGATGGGACCAATTAAAAAGTGATCAGCGCCGGTTCCCACACACACAGGAAGGCACTGCTTGGACGTGGAGCCAGTCTCTTGTGTTACCAGCCGTAGCTCTGCGGTCCCATGGAACGAGATTGGTCTCCCTTGGGGAAAGGGGAAGGTCTCCAAGTTGTGAAGCAATAAACGCCCCCATGCCTTTTTGGTGCCATGAGCAGAACTGGTGATTTCTCTGGCTGACTGTTCTGCCTTCCTCCGCACTGCCCGGTAGGACACTGCCTAGGGAACTGTAGGCGGGCAGAGCTCCCTAAAGAATAGTTCTGACTTTATCTTGCACCTTTGAGAAGATACTAGGGGTGCTAATCAGCAACTGTAAACATGTTAACTGCTCATTTAATTCTCTTAATCTCCAGCTGTTGTGCTCTTGCAAATAACTTGGAGGGAGTGGGGGGGAATGCAGTAAAGATTGTGATTCTGTGGTTGTCTTCTGACTTACGGTGCAGGTTTTAACTGTTTGTTCAAGATGCTTCTGTTGTAAGAATCCAAATAGAGTAAAAATGGATTTAGATAGGTCCCTAAAATCTCTCCCTCATGGTAAAGCTTTATGTTTAAATGGGATGCCAGAGATAGTGTTTTTTTCTTTTTTCAATGCTTAATCATTTTAACTGTTTATTCTGTCAGTGCTGTGATTCTGGTTAAAACGCTGACTGGAGAAGATCTGAAATAAACTGTGATCCTCGAGCTTCATGTTTCTGGTGAAAGTAGAGACATTACTACATCAACTGCTATCGCAATTCACTTCAGAATGATATCAGAATAATTCCAGTGGGTTATATAGGTGGGAGTGAAGGCCTACTTGTTGTCACAGTTTGTTCCATCATTAGAAAGTATACAGTGGATTCAGGGTTATTTAAGTTGCTTAATGACATCATATAAATGTTGCTCATAATATATACTGCATACATAACATAAATATATATGTATTTTTTTCTGAAAGAGAAGGCACAATGCTGGTGTTTTCACTAGAGATTCTAGCTAGGGAACTGCCAGTGAGATGGAAATAGAAAACCTGAACTACAGTGCATAGCTTGGGCATGTTACTCTGAGCCTTGGCACACATCACTTAGAACCTACTCTGAAGGTCAATGTAGTGCTGCTATAAAATATTTTCTTCAAACCTGAAAGTGGAATTTGTACAATGAGCTTTGGGTTCCTGTCCAATTCATTTGCTAAAATGCTGGCTGTGGTTTCTTGCTTATTTGTGTGACAAAGCTAGAGATATGGAATATAAAGAAAAGCTTTTGTTGGGCATATAAAAGCAAATATGAAATTGCTATTTATTCTTACACCTTCCTTTTCTACTTATGAAATATTTATATAGTTTAGGCTCTCCAAACCTTTTAAATGGAAAACTCAACACTATATTCTGGACATGAAAGAAATTAAAAATCCCAATTTACAAGTTCTGACACTGCTGGGTGCAGGCAGTGTTGCAGAAAAGTAAATCAACACTAGGAAGTTTTTTAAAAGCTTAAATAAAATGTGCAAGCTTAAGATATGTTTTTTAATCCTATCAGAGTAACCCTAATTTTTATAAATTGTCATCTGGTCTTTTGATCATAATGTGGCAGTTTAATGAACCTATTTAGTTCTCTGCACTGAAATTTCTGACCCTTAAAAAGCATCTTGGGGGGAGCAACAGAACTGGGACAGCGCAGAACTGATAAAAGCAGTTGGCTTCTGTGCCCACAGTCAGAAATGTAGTCAGCATGAGTAATTGTTGTTGGGTTTGTTGCTTCTTCCAGCATTAAGCAAAGAAAATGGCACATTGTGTGGTGTTTATGCTACCTCTGAGAGCTGTAAAACTGTCTGTATAAATGTTTTCCAAAAAAAGTGACAACAGGCATCTGTAAGTTTTTAAAATGATGTTAATCCTACACTTACTGCCACTCACTGTTTCTTTTTCAGGCTATGGCTTCTAAACTTCCCTTCAGCAAAGATAAGATTAGAGAGAAATATATTAAAATACAGTTGATTCTTTTAGAAAGTTATGTAGCCATTTGTTTCCTTTTTGGGTCATTTCTCACTATTGACTGTGTAGTGGGGGAATATATTAAGAATATTTTATTCTGTTTTCTCCATTTTTATCTTAATGGACCTTGAAGTTTTTACATTTGCTTGGAGAATTATTGGTTTTATTTCTTTCATTGCTGTCATTTTAAGGATGAAGGAAGATGCATATTAATATACTGTGTTCAAGTCTTCCAGCTGAAGCTCTGGTAGCATCATATTGCAATATCACCGTTCCAGTAGGTTGTTTATTTTTCCTTTTATGTGTGATAATTGTACCAGGTATTATCTTGGACTCTTGATAAGCTTTTGCATGCATGTATATATTATTTACTGTAATGGCTGTTGTTTGGTAGAAATTCAGTTTTCCCATCAACCTCTGTGACAAAACAGCAGATTGTGTTCTATTTTTAACTGAACATGTATTCTAGCAAACTGTCTTTAAATATTTTGTAAACAATCTTCCTGTACCTTATATGGGCAAAAGCTAACATGTAATAAATCTTAAAAGAAAAAATATATTTACTTCTGGTTTGTCCACTGAATCTGCTGATCTGTTGCAATTGCATCAGACAGAGATGCACAAACTAGTCACCTTGTCAGCACCACTGTTACCTGCCATCTCTGAAGGCAAATATGACCTGTACATTTAAAGACCATCTCTGTTAATGGGCACTGCGCCTCTGCCATTCCACGTTTTGGGTCTTTGACATCCATATAATAAAGCCAGCATGATTTTTGCATCATTGCGACCAAATTGTACAGTGTGACAGATCCTCAAGAGAATGTAAAGTTATAACATTTTTCTCTATTCATTTCCCAATAGAAAGATGAGAATAGCACTTAGGTATTATCTGCTTTTAATCTTAGCCTTGTAATGCCATTGCTGCCAGAACTGTTTCCTCTGTGCCCCACTAAGAGGTGGTCAGGAATTGGATGATCAGTGTTTACACAAACATAGTTGAGTGAGGGAGGGAAAATGAGACTTGTGTCAATGTAGAAGGAAAGAGGAGGAGGTGCCTCCAACAATGGTAATGGTTGAAGGAGAGTTCTTAAAAGCTCAAGTGCTAGGTGGGAGGTTTTGCTAAAATGCCACCTAGTAAGAAAGCTGCAGCCACGTGTTTATTTGTCCAATTTTGTAAGTTCAGCTCCTCAACTGATTTGCATCACTTCAAATTGCTGTGGCACCTTGCTGTTAGTGTTGTTATTTGTCTTGGTAGTTATTTTTGTTTTTAGCTGCCCCCTCAACCCAAATGAAGTTATCTCAACTTTAAAGCATTTTCCATGCGTGATTCATTTAGCTAACCTGTTGATGGGCTTATCTTCAATTAAGGACTATAAGTTTTGGAGGTATTGTGGTTTTGTACTTAAACTGCAGCCAAGTAAGTATGTAACTCTACATAGCTCCTTTCTCACCTGTTTGTCACCCCTGTCTCTTTCCTGTTTTCATCTGGGTTGCTATAGAACTCCTGAAGCAAATGTCACAGTCTGAGGGTTTTTTGATGTGTATGAAAAGTGTGTCATGTACTGGATGCAATATAGCCTTCCTGAATTGCATTGGTGCCAATCATTCAGTGATTACAAGTGGAATGAATACTGTGGGCACATGGAATGGGTACTGTGTCTTGTTTTTTTTTAGGGTTTTTGCTTTGCTCTGCTTGTCTGTTTGCTGCGATGCTGGGTAACGCAGGACTTTGCAGCCAGCACTGCAAAATGTGGAAGTATGAATCTTTTGTGGGGGAAGAACTGGCAAGGGAGAGGACTTCAACTTGCAGAGCAGTCGGTAGAGATCTAGACAGAACAGCCTGCGGAGTCTGGGGAGTTATTCTACTGGCCAGATGCAGGAGTTTTTGTCAGAGAGGACTGCTTAACTTTCTAAATTATCCCACAGCCCCCAGAGAGAACTTGGACACAGAGTTCACGTGTAGCCGTCTTCATTGGGGTGCTTTATTATGGAAGTTGTCCTGTGTCGAGTCTGAGTGATGCTTGATGCTTTCTCAAGGTAATGGTACCTTCTCAAAAGTTACTTCAAAATTACCTTCTTAAAGGTAATGATAAATACATTTTTGTAGTCTAATGCTTAAAGGATTGGATTAATTTCTACAGCTCTCAATAGTTGGACTCTGACTGTAGATGCAGCATTGTTTTCAGCGATTTCTGGTAGAGGCAGTTATAGGGAGCCTATCCAGGAATTACTATAATTAGTGGTTTACGGATGGGTGAAGTCTAAACTACACAGAAGAAAATTCATCTATAGAAGCACTTCAAGAAGGACAAAACAGTTTAGCCTGCAGCCTCCCTCTGGTAGAATTCCCTTGCATGCCCTTGGCGGCCACATACAGTACAGGGGTACAGGGCTATTCCCTGTGCCTTGCAGCTCTGTGAAGCCCCGTGTTGCTCCTGTGCAAGCTGCCACGGCAGGGCCTGCTGCTCTGCCAAGGTAGCTGGGAGGTGCCAGTTGGCACCTGCCACTCAGCTCCCTTCTTAATTTTAACGTGTTGGCTGCGCTTACGTGCTATTTGAAGCTCCTGCTCACATGTTAGTGATATCTCGTGAAGATGACTGAATACCTGTGAATGAAAGTTAAAGGCTCTTTTAGAAGGAAACCGTATTTTAGGTTAGTTGGCTAGTTGTAATGTAGACACTGAATTTTAAACTAGACCTCATGTATGCTGATAAATGTGAAAAGTCCTCATGTTTCACATCAGTAGTCTGGTTTTACCCGTGATGGATATATCTTGCATATTACTAGTTTTATTCTATTTTTTTTTTTTGTTTGGCTTGTGCAAATGTTCCTCTACTTTGTTTTGGAGTGCAAATGCTAGTAATTCTTTCAGTTTCAATGAAAATGGGTCAGTCGGTGGAACAGCCTCTGGTTTTGGCTTAACCTGCTGTAGACAGCTTAACCTGCTGTAGACAGCCACGGGGCCACTTCTGCCTTTCTTAAAACCTGATGCTTCTAACTGGGCAAATACTGAGCAGCATCTGGAAAGATCAATTGCTGCTGGATTAAGTCCTCTTAGAAAATGGTCTGAGCAGGATTTAAGGTTTTTTTTTTTTTTTTTTGAAATTGTTTACTTTTCCCCTTTAGGATTGTCTAATAGGCAGCTCATCTCTTTTTGTTATGGCTGTGTCCTTTGTGCTGACCTTTAGCAGCCAGACCCAAGGTCTGTGCCTTCCTGTGTGTATCAGCTCTTTCAGGGCTTTGCTGATGCTTACGGTGAAGCACCAGTTTCCACAGTTTCTGTAGGTAACCTTGCAGTCGTTTGCTTTTGGCTAGCTGGAGAAGAAAGGCAGGACAATGAAAATGGGGGACTTTTTACCTTATTAAATAAAAGGCATGCAAAACCAAATGAAACTAGTAATGAACTAGCAGTAATGAAACTAGTAAAATACCAGAGGAGAAATTTCAATCAGAAGGAAAGAAGGGTAAAAGTAACACTTAATCCCATTAACTTATTTTCCTGCTTTGATTAATTGCGATGACTTTGAGCATCTGGTAGCAACTGAGCATGGACTGCTTTAAGTTGCAGAAACCCAATCCCCATTATTTCTGCTCATTGAAGAGAATAAATGAATTACCAAACGCTAATCTTTGGATAATTGCTCTCTGAGCAGGAGATCATCTGAGCTCTTGCAGAAATTAGTTTTGTAAGTTTATGGAACTGTCAGAACTAGTGAACTATTTAAAAGGGTTAATAATAAATGAGTAGAAGCTGAGCTTTCGAGTTTTTATTTTTGGCTACTGCAGTTCAGCCTTGTGGTATAAGTATCATGAAGAGATGAATGTTATCCTCCTTACAAATTTTAGTGCAACTTAGGAAGCAGACAAACCTTAAAGACTGCAACTTTTGTGAATGCTTTCAGCAGTACAGAGTTCACATGAAATAAGATACAATATGCATTTTTTTTTCCTGTGTGCAAGTAGACCATTTGGGGGTTGTTGTTCCAATTTGGGTGCTAAGGTAGTGTAGGGCTTTTTTTTTACCTCTAGACCATTTTCCCTGTGACAATTCCTCACGTGTTTCTTTGCTGATTCCCCGTCATTTGACAGATTGATGAAGTCAGCATCCGAAAACCTCTTGCTCTTGCTGAGAACTGACTGAATTATGTCTGTAAGATACAGCTGTTTGTTATATTCCCTGGCTGCTTTGACTCTCTGGTCTTTGGAGAGCAGCCTCAAAGCAGGTGTTAGTCTTTGCCTAGCTCCTGCTCCGGAGCCTTAGGCCTCCCTTACTGCTTCAACCTGGAGTTTTTTCCTTTGGATGTTTAGGAGTAGATTTCTCTCCCTCAGAGAAGCCAGTCTTACATCCTCCTAAATAATTATTCTGTCAGAATGCACTGTCATTCACTAAGTCTTTTTTTTTTTAAATATTATTTTATAAGATTTCAGTCATTTAGATGTTTTCAAACTGAAGAACATCTGCTGTCTCTGTAGATCGCTGCTGTGGACAGTTCTTGCATTTCTCTGACTCTGTAAAATTGTATTTGTCTCTATCTGTAAAATTGTATTTGTCTCTATCAATTATTATTCTGCAGTCACTCTTCTGATTCTCCTGCTCTGCACATTAGAGTGTTTATAATATTGTATCTTTGATGAAAATTCCTCTGAGTTGCCGGCAAATGCTCTCATTAATTCAGATTGGAAGTAGCTATTCCATACACTAAATTCCTGCCTGTCAGTGAGAGGTGTCTACTCCTGCAGACAGGCTTTTCATAGTGGGTTCTTTGCTTGAAACTTCCTCAATTTAAGGAAAGAGGCTTTACTTAATCTCTTTCCATTTATTTTAATTACTGTCAAAGTGTCACTATAGCAGATTTGTCATATTCTGGCATTATTAATAATGTTCCATAAGGACAAAATGGTCTCAGTAAGTCAAGCTTGACTTCCATTTAGAGCTGTCACAGGTTTTCATGTTAAAACCTCTATAAGCTATTTTTTCTAAGTGCTGTTATGTAAATAATTTTAATAAAAGGTTGAATCTTCACAGGACTCCATTCAGGTGACTTTCACTGTGCATCAAGAAGTCTCAAATGCCTTTTTCAAGTTTCTTTACCCTTAAGGGCTGAAGTATCACACAACCTTAATTATATTCTACTTAGAGATATTCCTCTAGTGTTGGAGATCAGGCTATACTTAAAGCCTTATCTTGAAGAGCTTTTCCCAAGGCTTAGCCATGACAGCATATTCTGTTTCATGTATTTTTTTTTTATTACTTATTTTTTCATTATGGTAGCATGCTAAGAGGTTGTGGGCATATACATATTTTCCTCTGCTGAGACAGCTTATAGCAAGCACTGTATTTCCTCCTTCCCTCCCTCTCTGGAAAAGAAGAGGGGGATGGAGTGCGAAGGGCTCTGCACAGCTCTCCAAGGCCACTGAGATGTGTGAGGTGGCTCCTGAGGGCACCACGGGGGGCTTGGGGAGCTCTTGAAGAATGACCACCCATGAGGTCCACTAGTAGGTAACAGGCCAGATAAGAAAATAGTGCCAGATGTTGCAGATATGAGCTATAATACTTCATGCATTATTCTTCACAGACATAAAGCTGTTCTTCTGCACACAGAAGCTTCTGTTTGTGAATACACAACACACATTCTCAGGAAAACATAACAGGAGGATTGAACGTGGCCTCCTGTGTGCACAGATTCCTCTTTTTCCCATGACACTGCTTCAGTGTTCTGCTCGTGAAACCTGGAAGCAGTGGAAATAGCTCAGTAAGGCTAAAAGGACAATATTATCACTTTCAATTGCTATTAGAGATATGCATTTTGATGTTAATATTGACTAGAATAATTAAATTTGATTGAAAAAAAAAATTTGACCAGACTGCGGCATACCAGTGCATTTTGCCTATTTCATGATTTTGAACTATGAGTCTCGTGCACTGTCATATGTACATGCAATTGTCACGTGGAAACTAGAAAACAGCTTATTCTTGGCATTTTTGGGTCTTTCAAGATGCTGTGGTGTACACAAAATAGCAGAAATGGAAGTGGAATTGTGGTTTTCCAAAGCTGTTCTTCAGAAGTACTTAGTTATCATTCTGTTTTTCTGGACCCCTGTTCATAGAAACTTGCTTGATTTGATATTTCTCTATACATGTTTATTACTGTTAGTTATATTTTCCTGCTGACAAATGAACTCAGAGTTAATTAAAATCATTTTATAACTTTCTTACACATTAGAAGCAACATTTTTGGTGAACATAAAACAAGATGACTCAACTTTTGAATTTTACCAAAAAAATGGTGCATGCATAAAAATTTATACATGGGTACATGTAAGTGCCTTTGAGTGCTTATTTTGATAAACCAAAAATGCTTGAGAGGTAGAAAAGAGCATTTGTCCTGCAGCATTGTATAAATAAAGACATAGGTCCTGAAGAACATTTTTGTTGCAAAACAGCCACTTAAGTTGGAAATAATCAGATGATTTCCAAACTAAACTATAAATGTGACATGAGCCTAAATGAATGGTATTCTTGCTGATACTGGGTTTTACTTTACATTTTTTACCCTTTATTATCTTAAAAAAAAAAAGCAAAACTCATAACATTTATAGTAAAATATTTTTTCAGCATCTATTTCAGTTTAGTTTTGTTTCCTAATTTGCCAGTGGTGCATTAGCTATGGTGGATGTTCTGTTCCTAATATGTTCTAGATTTTTTTTTGGAAGGAGGGGTTAACTTTGTAGATAAGGAATCTTACCAGTATTTAAAATAAAGAATTACTTGTACATAATTGTTATCAGCTATATAATAAGTACTGATTTATTAATAACATTATCTAAGACAAGTAAGATTCCTTATCAAAGAATATTGATTCACATATTCTCAGGCTTCCAAGGTTTTCACTGTTTAAAATATTTGATTTACCTTTTGAACACAGAGAACACAGTATCACCAAAAGTTTGGGGAACTTGCATTTTGGACACAAATGTTGAAAAATATGAATGTTCAAGAAAGCATGTGAAGGGACATGGATTGTGGTTACTTAAACTGCCTCAGCATGCTAAGTGACAGGAATATGGTCTGGAAAGCTAGTCCTGGTGCCAAACCTGGCCATGAAGTCTTTATTTATTTATTGAATATGTGAGTTAAACTATTGTCCACTGTCTCCTAAATAAGCATCTTCAGTGGAATGGGAATTTCATCCAAAGGGAATCAGAAGCTGCTGACAGCAACATGTAAACTGTCTGTATAATTTTCTGGCACACATACTATCATTAAGAATAATGTTTTATCTGCAGTTATCAATTTGGGCCAGTCTAGGACAGACTTCTAGGGTAATGTTTCATTTAAAAGCAAGAAAAAGCTGTTGACTTTTTGTTATCTTCTTCTTTGTGTTTGGTAGCTGTGGAGAGGAGATGTTAATTGTGTGAAACTCTTCCATCAACTCAGTTTAGAATGCTGGGCTTGCAGGGGGTGCCCTATGAATTGCCAGAAAAGTCCATGACCCTTCCTCTCAAGTGTGCTGGCAGTAGGGTGGGATAAAATAGCCTTATTTTACTTCCAGGGTGTTGTGTTTGTGTCTCAACACTCTTGCAGCTATGATGCATGTATTCAGAGAACGAATCCAACCTAAATCCTTCAGTGGAGTCCCCTGGTCCAACGTCTTGCTCAAAGCAAGCCCAGGCTGATCCGATTGCTTAGGTTCATCCACACAGCCTAGAATGCAGTTGACCTTCACTGCTAAGTTGGAGTCAACTTGTCCGTTATGTCTCTTTGTGCAGAGTGTCTTTCCCAACAGTTGATCCCTACCCTGTGTGGTTTGGGGGATTTTTTTTTCCATCCCAGGTGCAGTACTATAGAAGTGTTTAGAAATATTTGAAGTGTGCTTATTATTTTTAGGCAATTTATTTGCTTGTGCATGATGCATAATCATGCAATATGCAATGCCCTCTTCTTCATTAAGCAATAAAGCACATGGTTTGTTTTATGAGAGGTAATATGGATGATGATGGCTTTGCATTTCAAGCCTGTGGATGATACCCCGCTGGAAAGAGCAACAAATATCCTGGAGGATGGGGCAAGCCAAGCGCAGGGACTTGAACAGGCTGAGAAATGGGTCAACAAGGACCTCCTGCAGCTCCATGAGGTAAATAAATACTAAGTCCTGCACCTGGGATGGAAAAAAAAAAAAAAGTTCAGTTCTAAACTCCAGTATTAATAAGTAATGAATGACAAGGATCAAAAGGGGTCCTTCCTTTTGTATATCTTCTCCTGGCCTTGGTGAGCGAGAGAAGCCTGCTCTGTATGAACTGCCTTTTTCAAAGTCACCTCCCTCTTAGACTTCAGAGCATCCTAGAGCAAAGGGAGAACTGCTGAATTTGTTTTTTGTTTGCAGCTCTCACTTCTTTGTGGCCTAAATGTGCTGTCTGATAACTTTGGGAGCATCCTACCCTTGTTTGTGCCTTCTTAAGATAAATAAATGATAATCATTTCATATTCACCCTCTCACGTCATCCACAATGTTGGCTCCTGGCCATGCTGCCATCCATGATTATAGCATGACAATAGCTCCCGGCTAGTTACTCGAGTTCTCCGTGCTAAGGTGAGAAATGTTGTCACTTTTGGTCCTCTTCTCTTTTCCAGATTTTTTGTTAATATATCAGACACCAGGGAACTCGAATTCCCTCTGCATGTTTTTGCTTGCTCCTGCATGTATGTGAATCTGACCTCTGCTTTTTTTTGAGCAACTGGTTACTAGTACCTGGGAGGGCTTTTTCTTCTGGTCCTATGAAAACTTTGTTTCTTTAAGCATCTCTTGTGATGGATGAATGTTTTGCTGAAAGCTTTAACAAATTCCTGGCAATTAACGCGAGATACATTTTGAATGGTATGTTTACTTTACCCTATCCAAATATACGCAGTGAGTGCTGACTCTTAATTGTTTTTAAATGGTTTTCATTCAAAGGATGTTTAGCTGTATGATTCATGATGGTTTGATGAATGATAAGTATTTGGAAGGTCCTCTAAGCTGCAGAAATATCATGACCTTTCACATATCTATTTTGAGGAGGCCTTGCATCAGAGGAGACTATTTTATAGTGAATGAATCCTTCCATTTTTGTTTATTTCTTTTCTCAGTAGGATAGGAATTCTCAAAAAAAAGTTTGTCTTGTAAAATAAAGAACAAGATGGTCTTTTTTTCTAAAACTAATTCTTGAATAACTGTATAAGTCTATGACCAGGTCAGGGAATAGCCTTTCTTTAGAAGAATCCTTCTCTTTGCAGACTTCACAGTAAGAGCAGGAATAACCCAGTTCAACACTAACCCACCTGAGTACAAGTAACATCAGCACTGAATGTGGCCCCCCTCTTAAAGCTTTGAGACTGCTCCTAGTTGCATTTACCAAAGGAAGTTAAATATTTGTAGAACTTTACAGGGTTTATTTATTTTTTTTCTTTTTTTTCCTCCTCTCTGTTTCTTTTTATTCTTTTTCTCTTACTTCAAAGTTTCTGTAATTTCTCCTATGAAGTGTGTATTATCCTTGAAAGTACGTTGCTGGCTGAACTACCCAAATCCTGTGTTTTCATTAGTGGTTAGTGTTAGTAAGGAAAACTTTTTAGAAAGATTTTGAGTCAGTTCATCGCTCCTGAAAGAAACAGCTTGGCCTGAAGCGAAGCATGGCCTTGGCAGGAGATGTGCAAAAACTTCTGTGTAGTCTTTGCCAAAAAAACCTCATTCTTGACCCGAAATATCCCTGTTTCCAGCTGTGAGCTTCATGAACAAAGACTATGAACTTTGACAAGCTGATCAGTATTCATGGAGAATAATTTATTAGATCATTTTTTCCCCCCTAATTAGTTTCCCTTTGCTTTCACGTGGTTTCTAACAAGTTTCACACTTCCAGCCAGTTTCATGGGGCCACTGAGCAGCTCATACTGGGAAGTCCTTCAGGATGCAGGTCCCTGGCATTGGTCTGCCTAAGGGATAATGACCTCCACGTAAGCCGCTATCGTGAGCATGTTACAGTGCCACATTAAGCTATATGCTTTGCTATATGCTTTGCTACGTGGAGTTGTTCAAATTTACCTGTAATCTGTGAGCCTTATATGCCAGGAATACCCAGGGAGTAAATTAAATTGGAGACTTGAAAGAATGCAGAATTTGGAGTGGTTTGATGTTTAAATTGCTATACCAGTGCCGCCTCCCCTCAAATAAACTAGTATTAGGTATTATTTAGGAAAGCAGCATTTCTCCTGCAGCCCAGTCATCCCCTGAGCTGAAGAGTGGGAGATGCTGGGTCAGGACCAGAACAGTCTGTGAAGGAGCAGTGTATGTGGTTCCTCATGCCTGTGTGGGATGTGGGCAAGTGGTGTGGACTGTTTCCTTTGCTGTGGTGTCATTTCTTACCTGTCCCATTCCTCTCCTCTCCCCTCCCTCCCGGCGGAATTAAAGGCAGGCGATGCCTGCTGTCCAGTCCTCATCATGTCTCCTGGGTCCTTCTCGCATTGCCAGCCACTTGTTGCATGTGGAAGTGACTTTTGAACCCTTTAGGAGAGGCCAGAGGGTTGACTGCACCTCTGAGTCATCAGAATTTGCTGTTTTTAATCTCCCTATCTTGGCTGCCTTACAGCTCCCCTCCCCTTCTTCATCTTCCTGCCGCTGTCTCTTAATGTCTTGAGTCTATTGTCTGCCTTTTGTTAGCATAAATATAGGATGGCCCTTGCTGCAGTCTGCTCCTTGTTTTCCCAAACGGGATATTTTGAGTAGCTGGGCCAGTGATTGATTTGCTGCTCATTAACCATTTGCTGTCATTCACCATGACACATGCTGTTTTTAAGGGCTTTCTGCCATTCTTTCTGGTGTTTCCGCACCTGGATGCTCACATTCATTGCCCAAACATGCAGTTTTCTTTTCTATCACAAAATTTCTCTGCATTTGTTTTAAAAGAGGCAGGGAGCCCCTCCTCTCTCTTCTACCCTCATTTGACATTGCCCCTTAAATCGCCAAACTGCTGCCAAATCCAAAATTTTCTAGTCGTCTGCCCTTTTCCTTGCTTTTCCATCTTGTTAGTGCCAAAGGAAACTCAAGACTTGGCTGCGACACCAGCTTTTAGCCATTGGGGCTTATCAGTTTAATCCGTTTCTTGTTCTTGGTATCTCAGGGTCTTGTCTTGTTCATGCATGCGGAATTCCCTGTTGCTAAATCCTCTTAACGTGCTCAAGTTCACTGCACTTTCCCTGTGCCTCCTAATCTGTTTTCTCCCATGGGCTCTGCTGCCTCATTCCTTGCCCAGCCAACCTGCCTCCTCTTGTTTGGCTCCAGGAACAGCTTTGAAAAACGGTCCCTATCCTCTGATGATGCGAGTCCTACAGGACCGTAGGTTTCAATTGCTAAGTGCCCCGTTGCTTTTCACTAACTAAACCACGTGCCTAACATCCCAACACAGTTTATCTGCACTCCTGGCTACAGGGAAGCTGAAAGCAAGCAGATCTTGTTGCTTTTGGGTTTTGGTTGAGCTTTTAAGCCAAAAGAACACTGCTAATCAGCTTTAGTTCTGAATGATTTCAGAATAATTACAAATATTTTTTGTTGCTGTCCATGCTTCCAGTAGGTAATTACTTCTATAGTTTATTATTCTGTGGTTATTTGCAAACTTATTTGCAAGTCTTTCCAAATTGTGCTCATGGACAGCCATGTTAATACCCGTTTTATGGGGTTGCTTTTTGAATGTGCCTAGTTGGACCTTTTTTGGAGAGCAGCAATATTTTGCTTCTTTGAGATAAACTTTCTGAAAGTAGCAGTATTTTTTGCATAATGCCAATTTAAATATTTCTGTTTCTCCCACTGTACTATACCATCAGGATGAAGTTCCAGGGACAAATTTTCCACGTTTCTGATTGTGCATCGCTATATAAATCTCTTAATCTTGAAAAAAGACTTCATACTTTGATCTTCGTGTTTCCTGCTTCTTTTTGGATGTCTTGGTTTATTAGCCAGTGTAGTTTGGAACAACTGCTGGGCTTTCTAATTTGTGTTCCAGCTGCTGCAAGGCAGTGCAATCTGTGTCCTACCAACTCTCCCTGCCCTCTGAGAGCCTCTGGAAGGATGGGCAGTGCTTCCCAGGGCTTTGCTTTTTGCCAGGGCAATACCAGTAAGAACTGTTTCATGGATGTAAAAGAGCTACTTGTGAATTTAACTGACAGCGAGGCCTCTGGTGCATCAAATTGACAGATGGGAAAGTGCATTAATTTAGTGCAGCTGAGAAACCTTCTTTGTTTGCAGAAATACAGTTTAGCACTTCTGATGCCACATAAATTGGCTGGGTTGTAGCTGGGAATTAGTGTGACAGTAGCTCTTCAGGAGAATTGATTTGCTTCTGAAAGGGCACTAATAAATGAAAAGACCTTTAAGATGGTGATTTAAAATTCAGCTTTAAAATTGAAGCTCCCTGTCTTTTCTAGGCAGCCTGATAAGCTTTAGTGTGTTACTGGTCTTTTCCTGGCTCCAATCAAGTGGGAAGGGCTAGTTGTTCTTATATTTCAAGTGCATGTTCTTGAAAAAACGAGCTTGGTCTCCCACAGAAGGACTTGTGTGTTATTTGAAATAGATCTATAGGTTTTTTTTTCTTGCTTCTGTAAGTTCCATGCACAAATGGAGCTTCATAGAAGACAGTCTGATACCTGTTAAGCCTAACACTGATGTCCAACTTTGGCAAGTGCTAGACCAACCTCACCAACCTCAGCAGAGTTGTTTGGTGTGGGTAGATCCTGTTGATCTTGCCTGGTGGACCTGTTTTTTTCATACATGTGACAGTGCTTTTCCTTGTTTTATTGCCTTTTCTCTTTTCTTCCCTTAATTATAATTTATTTGTCAGTGGAAAAAGCCCTGTGTGCTAAGTTTTTTGGACTGCTGTTGAAACTCTTGTTCTGGCAAACAACCCTTCCTATGTAGTATAGCTGTTTTCTGAGGAGTATTATACACACAGTGTATGTATATTCTATACACAGCATTCACAAACATTACCTAGTGCCTATTAGTGTTTTATCATGTGATAACCATTTTTGTTAGGGTTGATATTTTTATCTCTTTCTTCTCCCCTTCAAATTAAGTATGAAGTAATAGCTTGTTTGTTTATAATCAAGTTTTATGAGTGCAAAATAGGGAAATTGGTGCAATTTGTTAATGATCTAGTGTGGATGCTATCGATGTAAATATGGTATTATATTGCTTGTAGTCAAGCTACTTGGGGCTTATACTGTAAGCTGATAAAAGCATATGAAAATGTGCAGACTCTTGAGGTATGAGAGCACAATGTTCATGGTGATTGGTCCTTTAGTGAAAAACCTCAGTGCTTTTCTTGATACTAACAGCTGCCATGCTGGTGTATATAGTGTTCTATAACGCAGTATTATGCAATGCATAGTGTGTGGGGGGAAAAGTCCTTTCATAAACCAGTTTTTGCCATCGATACAAGAAACACAGCTGAGCCTCTGCAGGAAGGAGTATTTCAGATTTGCTCCTGTTAAGCAAGGTTGCTGCAGTTGGTTGCTGAGTGGTGGTTTTAGGCTCCTTTTCAACAAGAACCGATACAACCTTTATCTAGTGAGTGCTTGGGGAATAAACACATCATTGCTGTGCCCTAAGTTCTTCTAGCATCTTGAGGCCCTCTGGGGAGTGGACCAACTCCAGCAATTCCACAGCTTTCTAGGCTAAATTTGTAGTTAACCCACTTTAAAAGTCGGAAGGATTTTTATTTTTTTTTTAGGAAGCAATAAACTGTCTTAATTCAGGTTTTCAGAGAAAAAAACAGTTTATCCTAGCTAGTGTGTGCATATGTCTGTTTGCTCATGTTGGGTACAAAGAGTCTTTTAATGCAGCCCCCTGAGGAGCTAAAGGCATTGGTGCAAAATGGGGGAGGAAATGAAAGAGCAGGATGATTGGCTCCGGGTTTGGTGCTGTTGGGCGCGCTTATTTCATAAGTGCCCTGGATGTCTGGTAGTTCTCAGAACCCAGCAGAATACTTTGTAAAACCATTCATTTTTTTTAAAGGTAGTGGGATCCTAATCAAGCAGCCTTGTAGTACAAGGATTCTTCCTTCAAAAGCATCTTGAAAAGTTATCTGCTAACTTTAACTTTTATTAGCTAACGATGCCTATTGTGGCTTTGGAAGGGTACCAAAGGAAAAGAATGTATAAGCTAGTGGAAATATAGCTTGAATGGAAAGATTTCTTAAGTAACAGATTTATTTCAAATACCATTGCTTTATATGTACATTTTATTTACATGCAGCCTACTGCTCCATTATTTTTTTTTCAGCACTCAGTAAATCTTAATCTCAGCTGCAGATTATGAATTTAAAATAATTATGGTTTCCTTAGTGTTTAAAGAGGAAGTGTTTGCTTTCATATTTGTGACTGGGTAGTGTTTCCTAAGAAAAAATGCATTTGAGTAGCTGGAAGTGGTGGAGCTGGATCAGCAAGAGGACTTTGTTCAAAAAAATGCATATTTTCCTTTGCTAAGCATAAACAACATCTAAATAATAGCTGTCAGCACTAGAAAGCATTTGCAGTGCTAACTAATAGCTTGTGGTAAAGCAAGTATCTGGAGCCTCTGGTCAAAATTGTGGTGGCACAATTTAGGAACAAGCATATGCACAATCTTTTGCTTTGATTTTTACAGTATTAGACTAGAGGGCACAGCTATAAACTCTTAACGTGCAAGCATTGAACAAGCTGTAGTTAATATATTGTCTATGTTAGACTTGGTAGAAATAACCGACTCTGTGGCAAATCAAACATAACAGCCAAATGTACCTTGAGATGGAATTACTCTGTATATGTAAGATAGCAATTTGTTCCGGTTTTCTAGATGTATGGGCATCTGGAGTTCCAGAAATCATGGGAAGAACTGCCTGAGTAGTTGGACATTATTATTAAAACAGCAACCACTTTATTATCCTGACGAGTGATACGGGCAGTCCTGAAAATTGGGGAGGGAGAAGAGGTGGTGAAAGGGGAGCACAAGTTGCAGCGGCTGCGGAGGGCACGAGCTGCATCACGTGCGCATGTAACTGATATAAAGGGCACGGGCAGACACAGTGAGTTGCCCTGCCACGGAGGCTCTTTGCTTGGATTTGCTTTCGTAAGCTTTCCGTGCAAACGTATTTCCTCTTCTGATTAATCCTCTGAAAATGAGCAAGCTTTAATGCATTTTTTGTTATGCAAAAACCCGCGGTGTCCTTGTTACTCTACTGAGTTTTTTGTACTTGCAGTGAATGTCATATTACTTTACCTTTTAAAGACTGAGTTTGTAAGTCAAATACAGCTGTCCACACAATTTTAACCAAAAGGTTGTGTTATATTTGAAAAGTCAGGGTTTTGCTGTGCAGTTCAGTGTTTGTACTTTTGGTGTGAAATAGTTACACATGCCTCTAAACACTGGGCTGTTCTTGGAATTGATGTGTCCTGCTTCAAAATAAACACTTCAGCTTCTTAGGTAAAATGTTGTAACATCTAAAAGATGTGTCTACCCCTAAGATGCCTTCAAAGGGGTGAAGAACACCCCTTTGTTCTTCAGTTTTATTTGCTCTATATATGATTAATTGGGTTTGGTTAAGGATTTTTATTCCCTCTCTTCTCTTGACAGTAAAAAAATCTGTCCCCTGCAAATAAGGCTTTGGAATTAGGCTGCCCAGCGCAGCTTGCGCTGCTCTCAGTTACTGGCTTTGGGTGGGGAATAGTGGCTGGTGACATTGCAGTTATCCAAAAGATCACACAGTTTGAACCTTTAGTCCAATGAAGATAACGATTTAAGATTTAAATTCAGTTTGTTTATTCTGTAGAGACCTGCAGAAGATGGGAGGGAACATGGGTTGAGGTATTTAGAGAATACATGCTGGTCTGATTGGGACTGAAGATGCTCAGCAGTGCAAAAACATAATGGAGTTCCTTTTGGGATCCCTTTTGGACTGAGAAGGATCCTTGTATGTGATAAATTGGGGTTAGCTGGAGCTGCTTGGCTGCATGCTGCTTTCCCAGTCTTCAAGTACCGCAACAAACTTGCTCGTGAAATAGTTGCTTTTCTGCCCTGATCTTCATTGCATCCTCACAAGGCCTTGTGATGCTGCAGAAGCGAAAATTTGCTTTTTTTTTTTTTTTTTTTTGTAGCAACCTCGATTAGCAGCTCCTGTCCCTGGGCGAATCCTTGGTGCTGTAGTGGGGAAGAATGGCAGGGTCTGGAAGTCTGGAAGTCTGGCCTGTGTGACAGCTTGTTACTAAAGCATGAGGCCACTGAATGATGTAACCAGCTGCAGGTAGGGCTAGATGTAGGTGGGGCTGGGAGAGCAGTCAGGATTAGGCCTGTCTAGCAAATAAGGCTCTCGTGTTTGAAGTTAGCTGCTTATGCAGAATGCAGTTGATTTAATGCAGAAGCATGATCCTTGCTCTTCAACTAGTTAGTGCTTTAAAAAATAATGAAACCATTGCTGCTCTGGCAGGGTGGAGAGGGAAGGGAGGAAGAAAGCAAAGGTGGAATTCAGGCCTGCAGTTCAATTTCTTTTCTCAGACCATGAGTTAAAAACATGATTATGCTGCTTTTTAAAAGCTGCCTTGGGTTGTCAGCAGAAAGCATTCTTGTGTGCCTTCTAAAGGGATAAACAAGTGATTACAGGCTTTTCTTATCGACCTGTTCCTTATTTGTTCTTCCTACCACAGCATTTTCAGGCTTTATTAAGTGTCAAAGGTCAAGCTGAGTTTGCCATGAAATCCAAATGCATGTGTGTTTCTGTTAATGATTGACCTCAGCCTTCCTTTAAAGGATCCTGGAGGTTTAGTACTGACAGTCTCTATCAAAAATATTTTGTCTAACAGTGCATTTTTATTTTATCTTCTACTAACTTGAACTTTAGTTTGCTTTCTTGTAGTTTTCTAAATTAAACAGAAGGTCTGCAGTCCATGAAACTGCTAGCATAGAAGGAATTTTGCTTTAGTTGTTTCAGATTCTTATTTTTTGTGCTATAGTTTGAAGAAAATGGCACGATAATTTTCCTATGTTAGTGCTTTCGGTTTACCAATGCTGATATATTTGCTGATTTGTTGAAAAGGAGGCAGGAGAAGGGAGCGAGCAACAAAGCTCCTCAAACTCTACCTAAGTTATTGTGACTGTCATTATAGTGAGAACGACTGGGTAACTGAGACAGTTAAGTAATCGGATGGTTACAGTGATACTGGATGTCAGGGCATGAATTCCTATTGCTCTCTCCTGCCCCTCCCCTCCTCCTTGGGCTTATATGAGCTGCAGATGTCAGTAGAAATTCTAATCTTGTATTTTTGTTACTTACAAAGGTGGGGCGTAAACCTAGTCTATGCCTGTCTGGGTAGATGACAAGCCTGGGGAAAAGTCTGAGTTCAGGATATCTGTGAAAGATCAAGCACCAGTATAGATTAATGTATCTGTCAAGCATTGTATCAGAGAGCGTAAAATTTGTGTTAAAACTTTGCCTGAAATCAGAATATTGTTTATTGCTCAGATGTTCCTATTTTTGCTAACTTCACAATATACTGGCTGTATTCTTAGACTCTTAGTTTGATCTTTTCAGAAGGAACTTGTTCAGACTTATGTCTGATAAAGTATTATGTCTAACAAGAATAGGTAGAGGTTACACATTCATGCTGTGCCTATCAGCAGATAGGTTATGGTAGTAGTGTGCCTGTTAGAAGATGTCTTTATTGGGATCCGGTTCTTGATTTTTTTTTTGAACTAATTATAATTCCCAGCATCTTTCAGTAATGAGGTTATTTAATAATAGACTTATTTCCAAGAGACAAGCAAAGGAGCAGTCTTGTGCAGCTCCTGGGAGAAAATCGATGCCTTGTTCCTGTCAGATACCTCTTGTCCCTCATTTATAAACCTTAGCAGTGATCCCTTGGAGTGTGTTCTTGGAATTGTGACCACCTCCGTCCTGGATCATGCTGCTTCTCGTGGCCTGTTCAGGATAGCTTTAGCATGCAGAAGAGATGTTATTTCCTTGCACTAAAACTCCCTTTTGCTTTTTCCTTGCACTAAAAGTTTCCTTTTCCTAAAAGTGTATTTTAGGTTTTTCATTTAAATGATCTGGTTTTTGGTAATATCACTTTAAGGGAGAATCTGGTTCAGATGTTTGTGACTTGTACACTGGCATGTGAGTAAACTCAAGGTTGTAGTCATATAACCTGAGTTCTGAGTATAGGATATTTCACTGGCAGCACGGCCATAAATTTACTTTCAGGCCTTAAACTCTACTTTCTCTAATGGAATCAATAGATCATTGTATTGAGAGCAAGCAATAAACTTCTATGTTTATGACGGCAAGAATTCTGACTTATCAAAAACAAGGGGCTGCCAGGCAGTCCTGTGTTGCTTTTTTTTTCCCCTCAATAACAGCTAAAGTTTACTAATATAATGTTCAGCCCTCTTTTTAAGAAGCAAAGATTTAAAGCAGAATTCTTCCATAACTTACAAAATCACAGAATAATTTAAATTAGGGGAGACTCTGGAGGTGACCCGGTCTAGCACCTATCCAGCCACACGGTAACTCTGACTCCAAGAATGCTATAGAGGAGGATGTAGAAAATGTTACAGTTGGGGCAGATGATATCCACTGTCCTTCCCTTGCTCATATAGCTTGTGGACTATGGCTTATAGTTTTCTCCTATATTTAAATATTGTCTGGCAAAATTTGCACTTGGTAAATCCAGTTTGGCTGTTGACTGTCACATTGTTGTCCTTCATGTATTTGGAAATGGTTTCAGGAGGATTTTGTTTTTTCTAGGGACTGAATGAAGTCTGGCTAGTAAGCCAACAGGTATGTGTGTGTATATATGTGTGTGTGTGTGTATATAATATATTTTTTTATATATTTTGCTTGCTGGCAAGAAGTCACTTAGAATATTCTGAGTAGCGGCATGACAGGGAGTCAATAGTTTCTTCCCCAAACAGCCAGTGGATATGCTTTATTGCAAGTGCTCTCAGTTATGCTTGCTTGCAACAGGGAAATGAATATCAATACGGTACCTCTGAAGTATTCCTAAACAAGTAGATTTAGCAGTTAATAAAAGACAGCTCTGAGCATGGAAGAGCTGAAAGCTAAGCAAATTTGCTAATGAAAATAAAAATTTTAAGATTAAGGTTGTTTGTTTTAATAGTTTTCAGATGATCGTTCTTTATATAAAAGGAGTTGCATTTTGTTTAATGTTACAGTCCACCAGAAGTTTAAATGAAAGGTGTTCAGTTGTAATAGCTCAGTTCAGTTGTAAATAGTTTTACTGAGTTATTTACTGAAGCAATGGTTACTTATTGGGGTTGTTGCAGGTGCACAGTCTATGCCAGTTACCCCATTGCCACTTGTCTCATGCAGGTATTTTTGATGCAAGATGGAAGGATTTAATAGAATGGGCTGATGGTAAATATTTGGGTTATAGAGTCCATTATAATATGGAATTAATAGATAGCGATTTGCTGCCTGCAGGGAGCTGCTAAAAGTTCTCATATTGATGAATGACTTTGCATTGATATGGCAGACTGAATTCAGTGTGCTTGTGTGCAAATCAATTCCTGTGGTGCATGGGGAAAATAATCCAAATGCATGTTGAAAACCCGATAACCTCTACATTAGTCTTTAGTTTGTGGCTGAGAGGAGCCAAATTTAGTCGTTATGGATAGCTGCCTAAACATATTTTTACTATAGAATAGCAGAAAAACTTTTTTAAAAGCATAGAAATAATTAAGAGACAGAACAAAAGAAAAGCATCCATAGTTATGTTTTCATAGAATCATACTATTTGCATCCCTACTAAATACTCTATGCATTTCTAACTATGCATCACCAAATGGTATAGTATCATTAGAAGGCTTGCTAAGGAAGAAGAGCATGGTCAGAGGTGTATGGAGTATCTTCTATACAGACTAATTCAATGAAAATTAATTTTGGAAAAGACTAATATGAACAACTCTGATAAAGGGTTTTCAAAGTTTCATTGATGAGAGGAGAAAGCTGGGTAGGGGTGATCAGTTTGCATCTCTTATAGCAGATGAATTATTGTGTATTAGCAGGTTCAAAACAAAGGAGAAATTCTGTTTTTTCACAAGGTGCACCTGCACATCCTGGAAATGATTACCATAAGGGGATGTTAAGCCAGGATTAGTCATAAAACTAAATGTTCTTCAGGAGCAGGTAGACTTTTTGCTTATGAAGTTTGAGCTGCTTATGCTGCGTCTTAGGAGGACTAAGAGGAAAAAGTCTTTTGCAGGGCACTAGCCCTCTTGGTTATTTGCATAAGCATTCTGTGGTGTCAGAAGCAGAACACTGGGCTAAATTAGTCTTTGATCTATACTGCAGTTCTTCTACTGTTAAATAAATGTCATGTAAATGAGGTTACAGAGGCAAGGAATTCTTAACACTAACCAGAGATCAGCCAATTACCTCAGGAAATAACTTTGATCAGCCACTTCTGTCTCCTGCAAAACAGGATCTCTCAAATTCTCCAGCTATGCTCAGAACTTCTTGTGGAAGCCTTCCTTCTCCCTTGCTCCGAGGAGTCTGCTTGGGCATAAATCACCACCGTGGGGAAGGAAGCCCTTCTCACAGCCTGTAGCTGAGGGACAGAATGGTGTGCCGTGCGCAAGGGTTCCCGTAGGAGCATGGAGGTTCATGGGGGAGAAATCACCTGAATTCTTATCATGGAATCACAGAAAGGTTGATATTGGGGGAGACTTCTAGAGATCATCTAGTTGAAGCCCCCTGCTCAAGCAGGCGGTCACTTAGAACACATTGCCCAGGATTGTGTCCAGGTGGCTTTTGAATGTCTCTGAATGTCTCATCACCTCTGGGCAACCTCTTCCTGCACTCAGTCACCTCACAATAGAGAAGCTTGTCCTTATGTTCAAAGGGACCTTACTGTGTTTCAGTTCGTGTCCAGTGCTTCATCCCATTGCTCAGTACCACTAAGAGTCTGGCCCCATCCTCCTTGACATTCACCCTTTAGATGCTTATACACATTGATAAGATCTCCCTCAGTCATCTCTTCTACAGGCTGAAGAGTCCCAGCTTTGTCTTTCCTTCCAGGAGAAATGCTCCACTCTCTTCATCTTCATAGCCCTCTTTGGATTTGCTCCATGTGTTTCTCATATGGGGGAGCCCAGCACTGGACCCCCTAATGCCATGTTCCAAGTGTGGCCTCAGGAGGGCTGAGGGAGGGGATCACCTGCCTCCAAATGCTGTGCTCTGCCTGATGCAGCCTACGTTGTCCACCAGGACTCCCAGGTCCTTCTCTGCAGAGCTGCTTCCAGCAGGTCAGCCCCCAGCCTCTACAGTGCATGGGGTTATTCCTCGCCGTGTACAGGACCCTGCACTTGCCTTTGAACTTCATGAGGTTCCTCTCTGCCCTTCTCTGAATGGCGGCACAGCCCTCTGGTGCATCAGCCACTCCTCAGCTGTGTGTCCTCAGCAAGCTTGGAGGCTTTGAGGTCATTTGTGAGTAAGCTGAATGATAACAGACCTCGTGCTGACCCCAGGGGACACCAGTAGCTACAAGTCTCAAAATAGACTTTGTGCCAGTGATCACAACCTTCTGAGCTTTGCCACTCAGTCAGTTCTCAGTCCCCCTCACGGTTAGCTCAGCTAGCTGGCCCTGTCTGAACTTGAAGATGTTTGGAAGACAGTGTTGAAAGCCTCGCTGGAATTAAAGTACGTAACATCTGCTGTGTTTCTGCCCCCTAATCCCCACTCCTAATTTCTCCATCCAGTTATCCCAGTAGCGATGGCTATCAGCCTGGTTAAGCATGATTTCCCCTTGGTGAATTTATGCTGACTGTTCCTGATTTACATTGTTATCTTCCATGTACATGGATATGGCATCTAGGATGAGCTATTCCATCACTTTTCCAGGGAGGGAGATGAGGCTGACTAGGCTGTATGTACTTCCCTGGGTCCTTTCCTTGCTGATTTTGAAGACTGGAGTGGCATTAGCTTTTTTTTTTTTTTTTTTCTCCCAGTCCTCAGGTACCTCTCAGCTATCCCATTAACCTTTCAAAGGTGATCAGGAGTGGCCTAGCCATGACACCTGCCAGTTCCCTCAGCACTCTTTTTTAAGAGCGTGTACCAGCAAAACTGCTAGAATTTCACATTTTCTTTAATGTTTTTTTTTCCCATCTTATAAATGAGAAAAGGACTGTGAGCCAGTCTGAGTCATGTTCCTGATCCTGTAGGATCTGACTGTTAACGAGGTAACATGCTGATTTCTCATTATCTGGCATCGTCACAGTTTGTACATTTAACACCTGGCAGAATAGCACAGCCTGACCTGCTCTCCTGGTTACCTAACAGCGCAGCAGGAGAACGGATTTGGGGAAGGGGTGTCTCACAGTGATTTAGGGGATAAACATCCACTTGTCTTTTGTGAATGTTTAAAGGTAGAGCATGAGCATGGATCTTTATGCATGAGAACTGTATCAAATAGCAGAGGTTTGCTTTCACTGGCAGGCTGTGAGAGTGCCAGCCCTGCCCAGACACATGCAGTTTGCTCCATAGTCCATGCAGCCAGCTGGAATTACAGGGCTGTCTTCATTCACTGCTTGACTTGTAGGAAAGCATAAATCTGATTTTAATGCGGGGAAACCAAATAGTTTTCAAGTTGATTTTTAAAACCTCACTGTAAATATTCTTCCTTCACTTGCTTCGTATCGCTTCTCTTACAATGTCTTTTTTGTTCCCTGCCTCCAGCCAGGAAATTCCCAGGGGAAGAGCTTTTAACACTCTTACGAAGTTCATTAAAAAATAAAGGCTTTTGTTGCTGTGTGAAGCCAACCACTTGAAAGACATTTGTGATGATAAAACTGAGAGAAGATTCTTACTGTAATGCACAGAGGAAAAAAAACAATGTAAAGAAATACCATGGTTAAGTAGCCTTCACTTAGGTCTCATATATAATGAAATATTCTAATGCGATATGGTATTTGCGCTCTTTTTGTTAAGTTGACATGTAAAAGTCCTACTGTTTGGATTCAGAAAATGAACTAAAAGATTTGACACGCTGGTTCACAGTAAAAAAAAAAAATCATGTATTACATAATACCCCCATGACAAAAAAGAAATTATTTCTAAAACTCTCAAATTGCCAAAGATTACAGATGTTACTTAAAATATGACTGAGTTTTAACAAACTTATTGTGCAATGGTAGCCAGTTTGTGGAGTATGTGGTATAGTTTTGCAGGCATAGATTTCCAAGCAGAAGTAATCTTCTTTAAGAAAAATAGAAGACAGATGACCACTGAAGTACACGTGTTTGTAATGAATAAGCAAAGGAGAGCGAGCTGCGATTCTTACTTTGGTTACAATAACAAATTCTTCTGTAACCTGTTACATACTTGAATGGCATTGAAACAGTTTTTTTGATACAAGTCACATCAATAAATTACCTGGTTTGGTGTTTTATCTGAATTAATAACTAGTATTACATTGTATGAGGCAGGTTTGAAATAAATTATTGTGCAATCACCTATTATGAGGAGCAAAAGCTTAGGTTTTGTTGCCAAAGGAAAACTTAAATCCTTAAGTAACTCCCTTAAGGAGTAACTTTTCTCTTAAGGCAATTAAAGTGTTTTATGGGTAAATATGAATGCAGTTATATGCAGCAATTAGGTGCAATATTATCTGAATTAGCAGCTCTGGAATATAGCCAGCATGTGGCCAGGAAAGTGGCCAGTAGCCTGGAGAAGTGTTTTAATTAATGTGTAATAACCACTTTGCAGAACTCTCATTGCCTTGGCAAGCTGCTTTCGTAATATTTCATGTTACTTATTTGAGATAGTTATTGTAGTCTGTACTTAAAAATGTGGAAGGTAGTTCTGTGTACCTTTTATAGGGGATAAAAAAAAGTGTAAGAACACATAAAATTTTATTTGGGGGAAAGATAAATTTAAAATGACTTGAGTCTATTTACGCCTTTGTGTGATCAAGATACTGTAGTAAGACTTGTTTGCCTTAAAGGAATTAATGCGATCTGCAGCTGTGGTGTTCTTAATTAAAATATCATAAATTTTATTTTAATGCTGAGTTACTTCACAAAGGATGAAGGCAGTAAATCTCAGAAAACATGCATCTTGTTAGGCGTAACCTAATGTACCTTTGTTTAATAATGAAGTTGTTCATATATGATATATGCCAAAAATACCTCTTTTTTTTCTTTATTTCTTTAAGACCTGAGTGTGTCTCATTAACTTAATTGTAAGCAATTCAAGGTGCCAGGTAGCAGGTAAATGGTACAGTATGAATGGAATAGGCTATGCATGTTTTTGTTTTTGGAGTTTTTTCTTAAATTGGTAAATGATTTTCCTGGTTCACGGTTCTGGTTGTCGATCACAGTGCTGTTCTGAAAAGCTGCAGCTGATCCTGCTGCTGACCTTCCTCTGTTCCTTCTGTCCCCCTGAAAATCAGCAGCACCTTCCTTCATTGCAGGCTTGGCCTGGCAGTGCTCTAACAAGAGGAAAAGAAAGGCTTATTTCCTTCTTTAATTCCTGGAAACATGAAAATTTGAACTCAGCATGTTGTTAATTGGATATAATTTGGACGGAACGTTTCCCCCTTAGGCTTTTATATTCTAATTATTTTATTAGCTCTATAAGACATGAAGAATTACCGTAAACCACTTGATTAAACCAAGAAGATAGGTACTTGAATTGTGGCTTGTACTAATTGGAAGTTAGGGCGGCTGGACTGCATTTGTAGCTCTGAATTTATCTTGTGTCTTTGTGCAAGTTATTTAAATTCCCTTCCAGCTGAGCAGTTTCTTTCTGCCTTGGATCGGAGTGCATGTGTGCTTGGGTTACTCTTAGCCCCAAACCTCTGCTGGGCTGCATCAGTGCCGCTGTCACCTCTGTGTCCTCTTGTGTCTGAGCAGAAAGGCTGCCAGGGGCTTCAGCTGTTTCTCAGGACCTTCTTGCCAAAGCTCAGGCAGCTACAGGGCATCTGGGCGGCATGAAGTGCCCAAGTTCAGCTTCCTTTGGATGGAAGTTATTGGAGGCTCCGTATGCCCTGTTCTGAGGAAGGTCGAGAGAGATGAGGGGTTCCAGGGACTCAAGCAGCTCTGCAGCTGGCTGGCCTCCAGCCCGGGAGAGTGTCTTAGTGTCCTTGCTCTGCCTTCTGGCTGCCAACTGCCCCTGCTGTCTGGCAACGTCAGGAGGCATCTGTGCTGCAGTGCAGGACGGGTCTCACAGAGGAGGAGAAGGCCAGACCTCTTACAAAGTCTCTCCTTGCCTTTTGGGTAGTGTCCCTGCTGTTGCAGAGGTGCACGGCTAGCAGGACTATGTTATTTGGGTTTGCATACCCAGGAACTGCAGTAAATATCCATAAAAGTACCTCATTCTTTTAAGTTGCTCCTTGAAACTCTATAATGTTTATTAAGTGCGGAAAAAATCTCCCCTCTAAACAATCCTCAACGTACAGGCTGTTTTTTATTGAGATAATTCTTTACCTAACATAAAGCTTATATATTCTGTACTCTTGTTTTTTGCTTCTCTCAGCCAGCTGTTCTCTTTTGGCTTACATTTATCCTGCAGACGATGCAGACAATTACTGCAGCAATGCTTGCTTGTGTGCTAGTTTTGTCCTGCTGGACAGTGCCCAGCACGGTGGGATCTTCATCTTGGGGAGGGTTCTCGAGCCCCTTAGTGATGCTGCTTCTAAATCTTGATATATATCCTTCCAAATATTCTTCCGTAGGTCTCTTACTTATGTTTTTAAGATAACGTTACATGTTCTTGTCACTGAACCACAACTATCTAACTCTGTCCTTAGAAAATGGTTCTAAATGGAACCATGATTATGCAGATTTAAAACCTATTAGAGTTCTTTTGTTTTCCAAGCAGTCCCCCAAAGTGTTTTTTGTTTTTTTTTTCCCAGTGCTTCTCTGCATCAAGAGCTTTTCTCAGTACCTAGGTACATCCAGATTATTTCTTCTGAGTAAAAGAATATTTAGGGGGAGACTTTTACTCACCTAAATATGCTTGTTCTAAATGTTGTGTTACAACGGTAACTTGCCCTGGCTGAAGAACTTTTAGATGTAACTAATCCAGTTTTGGGAGAATGATTAGATGGTAGCTGCCAAATGATGTCATTTTAAATAAATGATACTGTACAAAATGAAATAGAAAGTTGATTTTAACTAAAAAGGAATGAAGCACTTTTTTTTTTTTTTTTACCCAAAGAACTTGAAGATGTTTCAGCAGGTGAGTCGGTACATTTGGTCTAAAAACAAATAAACAAAAAAACATCTACAGCTTTTGTGACTGAAACTTTAGTGTACTCCGGGAACTGTTTCTTGGTTATCTAAAGATTTATTTATAAACAAAATATACAGCCTTTACAGCATCTGAGAAGCTGAAGAGTAAGAGATGCAGTGATACTTTACAGTCATCTAAGGAACAGTTGCAATCAAAGTTCTTTTGCTTTAAAATAAAATCATACTCCTTGACTTTTTATTACATTAAAAAGACAACTGATAGTATTAATTCACCCAATAGTATGATCTAGTTCTGTGTAATTAAGAATTTGTTTTCAGCTATCCTAGCTGCTAAAAGTCATTAAAATCTAGAAATAATCAAGTGAAATATGAGGTAGTAATTTTCCACGTGATTGTGGAGCGTCTGTGTCTAAATCAGTATTCATAGTAATGGAATAATTGTGTTTAAAAGAAAAAGCAATAAGAACTTCTTGCATTTCTGGAAGTGACAGTATCCAAATGACTTGATCATATGAATTTGTTAGGCCTTGATTTTTCTTTTTTTTTTAATCACATTAAGTATATATTTAATTGTATTAATTTTCACTTTTGTATAGGATTTTAGGTTGCTGAATTAAATAGTACCTGAAAACTTAAATAATTTGTCTTCTAAACTCTTGCTGTTCTCTTGTGCAGCATGGGTGAGCTCTCTCTCCATGGGGATGATCTTCTTCTGCTCTCCGATAGTCAGCGTGTTCACAGACCTCTTTGGGTGCCGGAAAGTAGCAGTTATTGGAGCAGCAGTGGGGTTTGTTGGACTCCTATCAAGTTCCTTTGTAAGGTAAAAAGAAAAAAAAAATACAGGTTTTGTTTTGGTATATATTTAGTGTATATATATCCTTATTTAAAAAGAGCTACTGAATGTGTCAGGAACAAGACTAATGCTGTGAGATGAGCACTTAAACAAAGTTTTTATAAAATTTAACTTTTGATCTTGATATACGCTGTACTTTAGCAGGTACATCGGTATTGTTGTTATTATTTACAATTTGCTTTTAAAATGTTGTTTTAATATTGATTAAATATACGGCAACTCCATAGAAGTTCATAGAAGTTGCCATATATTCATTATTCCATAATGTTCCAGTCAGGTTAGATTTTCACTATTCTTTCTTGTCAAATTGCCAAACACTGAGGGGTTGAAAATCTTGATGTGATGGCATATACCTAGGGCCTATTGGCCTTTATCAAGAAATTATTAGTTAATAAAGACTTGGTAGTTGTTCCCCCCTCTCCTCCCTTCTCGGTGATGCTTCATCTTGTAACTCTTGCAGAGTAGATTCTCAGAAATGACATGCTGGACTTGGTTACTGGAAGATGAGGAAACAGGAATTTTAGATACTTGTGTTATTAAAATTTCCCTTGGGATGAGAGGGGAAGAAAGTGTAGGAGAATAAACCGCAAGTACCTCTTCTTACTAGCTCTGCCCCTTTCCACCCTTACCAGAATAAGTAGGAGGACAACCAGAAGCAAAATTCAGAAGGGGTTTTCTACATAGATGAAAAGGTATATGCAGGCAGGATTGCAAAGACGTATATTCTGTGCCCGTGGTCCAGACGAGTTAGATTCATGTTGGCTGTGGCCTGGAAGCTGGATATCCAGGCTGCGTGGCACTGTGCCTGAGCTAGTACTGCTAGTTTGGGCATATCTGCCCTTCTGTGAAAGCACATGCACACATTTACGGGAAGAGAAGACAAATTCAAGTAGTTCTGGTGTAGGTACTGAGATTAGTGTGTTTGTCTGTATTCTTAGAATAACTCTTGCTTCTGGGAAAAGGAAAGCTTTGCTTTCTTGTTCCATTAACAAGTTGCTGATTTTCTTTTTGAAACTTTAGTTAATTGGAGTGCAAATATTTAGCCTATATATTTTTTTGAAAGACGCTTCCTGATACCTGTTTTCAGAGGCTTAAGTTATCAAATTCACATGTGAAGACTAAAAGAATGTGCCTTTGAAAATCCTTTCTTCCTCCCTGCTTCCCAATATTGTGTTAATTGATACGTATTAAAATAGCCTCTTTATTATAGATAAGCCCTCTTGATAAAAGAAAGCTGCTTCCTTCCCTTGAACAAAATAGTTACCCATGTGTGGTTCTTTAATATCCGCTGGAACAACAAGATAGAATAGGCATGTAAAGGGAAGTTATTTTGTAAAGAATTTAAAACAGTCTTTTTAGCTTATTTGAGCTTTGACTTTCAGGAGCATTTATGTGTTTTGGAGAACTGATTTTTTTAATTACATCTTATGTTTGTATTTTCTTGATGTTCTGATAGGTTCCTTAAACTATGAAATGATTTATGTCTATGATGTTATCAGTTAAGTGAATATAGGTCAGATGCAAAAAGGTCAATATTCAAAAAATTGAGTATAAAGGAGATAGGATTTACTGCTTTTGTCACCTATTGATATCTTAGGTAAATTTTATCTCTTAGGAAGCTGAGAAGTAAGAGTGTATATATAATATAGGAAAAATATTTTACTCTATTTCATGCAGCAAACTCTTTGAATAAACGTACAGACGGAAGCTGAAGTTTTCCCCTCACTCTATATTATGTTGCTCTTTGTAATGTCTGTTTTATTTTTCTTGAACATTTTCTATAATGATAAAGGTTATCACTCTTCCCCCTTACGTTGCTTCTGTTGGCTGCCCTTGATATGATCAGTGTTCAATGTTGATACTGTAGTGCAGAAATTGGCACTGTTAACTGTTAGATATTAACTGTTCTTTCTCATAATAACGCACAGAACAAGAGGTGTCAGACGTGAGTTAGCCAAATATTTATTTTCTAAGAATTTCTGCAATTGCACAGGAAGTTTACAAACTGAATTGTGGTCTGGAGAGCAGAGTGCTGGCAGCTAACATCCTAAGATGAAAAGCTTTGGCAGAACCGTCCTTTCAAGCCCTGTTAACTGATACATAACCAGCATAACTCAATCCAAAGATGACTGTTTAAAATGATTTGTATTACTTTGTGTATCCTCAGCAAAATTTCTGAAAGCTTCTTGTGACATTTTAATGTGGGAGGAAGCTGAGACACAGAAGCTCAAGGGTGGTGAAGCGCAGCAAAATTTTAAATCCCTCCAGGAGAGCTTCTAATGTCAGGGTGTTCTTAAAATGTTGCTTCTGTGGAGCATTACACCAGCTGATAGCAGCTGTTTTTCTCTGTTCTCTCACTAGAAACTGCTTCAGCCTTTTTTTTTTTTTTTAAGGGCTCATTTCAAAATTCCCAAATTAAGAGCTTAATGTATTTATTAATACAGCTTATCTGGCTTTCAAAAACTACTGTGAAAGAAGACATAGGTGGTTTTAATGAACCAAAAGTTCCTTTCTAGCATAACATTTAATAAAAATTAAGTAAAATAAGGACCACTGGCAGAATTTTTGTATAATAACATTTCTGAAATGTTAATCCTTTCTTTATGTAAGGGATGAAAAAAAATTCTTTGAATTATTAACATAACTAAGCTAAAAATATTATTTCATACTATTAAGATTTATTGAACAAGCACCCTTTCATGTCCAGGAAGCTGTGTTATCAAACAAAGACCATGCTTCACTTTGGTTGCCTTGGATAGTGGATGATACACACACAACCACAAGGGATGATCTTTGTGAGGAGGATTCTCCTTTACATGAGCTGATTCATTTTATTATTTTTTCCCTGTTACTTTTTGGGCCTATCCAATACTGAAAACTGAAACTGAAATCAAAACTGAATTTGGAGTATGAAATAAAATGGGATTTGTCCAAAAGCAAAACAAAGCAAACCTCTGAAATTTGTTATGTTAATAATGCATTGTATTACCTAACTCAAAAGTATTTTGATGATACATTTTTCCACTATTAATAATGTTGGCTATTTTGGCTACTATATTTTCCTAGTAGACAATATAAATACATTTATTTTTCCTGGAGTCATGAGGAATGCTCTACTACTATGTTTGAATTGAATCTAGCACAGCAGAGATGTCTAAAATGAAAAATAAAACAATTTTTGTTGGAGAGAGGAAAAAGCAAACAAAGAAAAATTCAATGGTTGAAGTTGTATTTGCCTAGTTCATGTTGACTTTTTTAAAAATAATTTTAGTCGGTGTTCAGTGTTTTTCTGCTTAAGTAAAGTTTGCTTTTCATTGAAGTTTTATGAAATCCTCTGTTTTTTCTGCTGAACAACTGCTGATCTAAGCTGATGCAGCATATTTGAACCATAAAGTGCCTACAAACTGCCAGTTAAATTTTGTAATTCTTCACGTAAAAGCTGGATGTTCCCAGAGCGCCGCGCAAAACCCTAATGGCCCTTTGGGCTTTGCTCTTGTGCCGCAGCACCATCGAACCCCTGTACTTCACCTACGGGGTGCTGTTCGCCTGCGGCTGCTCCTTCGCCTACCAGCCCTCCTTGGTCGTGCTCGGCTACTACTTCAAGAAGCGCCTCGGCCTCGTCAACGGCATCGTCACGGCGGGCAGCAGCCTGTTCACGGTGTCGCTGCCCTTCCTGCTGCGCGTTCTCATCGATTCCGTCGGCCTCTACAACACCTTGCGGGTCCTCTGCGTCCTCATGTTGGTCCTCTTCCTGGCCGGCTTCACGTACAAACCCCTCGCTCCCAATGCCAAAGACAAAGACGACGGGAAGAAGGGCAAGTTCCGGTTTCCCCCCGGGAAGAAGATTTTCAATTTCTCCGTTTTCAAAGTCACCAGTTACCGAATCTGGGCGTTTGGGATCCCCGCTGCACTTTTTGGATACTTTGTGCCTTATGTTCACTTGGTAAGTGCATATCCTTTCCTACACGTTTGAAAACAGCTATTTCTCTTTGTGTCCTAGGCTAAGAAAATAACCAATGATAGGATGAAATACTTAAAGCAGAGGTTGTGTTGGGAGCAACAGGAAACTAATACTGATGTGATTTGTGATTAAAAGAGATCTCAGGGCTCTAATTGGAGCTGTTAGAGACAGTTAAAATATTAGTTCCTTATTCTCATCCTAAATTTGCTCAGAAAGAAGCATTTTATGTACACTAACTGTGAAAGAGACATTTGAAAAGTCTTCTGCCAAACCAAACTTGATCAGAGATGCTAAGAAAATGAATTAGAAATAAAAAGTCACGTGTGTATTTAAAATGAGTAAGTTATTAGTGTCCAAATTTTTGTTAGCTTGTGTATGTGGACCAGTAGATAATTTTGCACTAATCTGTCAGAAAACTTGACATACAGGTAATTTAACAAATAATCTCTGGCTCAATTGGTCTTGAAATCAAAGAGAGTACATGTTTTAGAAGGAAATCACCAGTAAACACAATGAAATAGTCCTGTGTTTCATGAAGAGCAGTATTTCAACTGTCAGGATACAAGTAACTAAGACTGTCTAGTCCTCAGTCGCTGATCAGTGATCAGAAGGAAGAATTTAATACCTGCAGATGATACACTTGTTAAAAAAAGACCTGAAAAATATTTTATATGTATTAAGGACTGCTCTGTCCCCAGTAGCAGGAGTCTTTGGGGCAGCATGCAGGAGCTGCATCACCGAGTTAGGGAATGAGGCAGTATTGTGGGTTGTAAGGCTCCTGATTTCTGCTGAGATTAAATAATGAGCTGTTCTCACAGCTGGAAATACCATCTCTCTAATTATTTCTCCACAAACTTAAGATGCTTCCCAAGTTCAGCTCCCCTGAAAAGATCATTCCAAAAAGAAAGGAAAAAGTTATGAGTTGGGCAATTGAAAGAGGAATTTATTTTTATGAAATGAGTCTTTACTCTTTACTGATTAATATCAGTAGTTGATAAGCATTATATATGCTAGGAGGATTGCTTTAAACCTTAGGTAATCTCAGTGGAACTATATTTGGAAAAACATGAATAGATGGTTGGACTAGATGATCTCTAGAGGTTCCTTCCAACCTTAACCATTCTGTGATTTTGTGATGAATAGGTCTTCAGTATTGGAGAATACCTTTATAGAAGTGTAGGAAGAACATGGATTTGGCTCTTCAACACAGATGCTTCATTTCCAGTGGATACTTCTTGAACAGGAAGCTCAAAATTTGTGCTTTTTGAGGCGGGGGGGAGGTTGTTTTCTGTTTTAACCTTACCCTTACCTGCTTTTGATTAAGAACATATTCTATATACTTCCAAAAGCTCTGGATGACTCTAAGACCATATGAGAAATTTCCAGACGATGCTGGTATTTCTCCTGAGCTGGAGCTAACCTTTTTCTGTTTTATTGAAAATTAACGTTTTTATTATTCCGTTGTGTAATGTGTTTGGAAAATAGTATGTGATACTGGAAAAGGGACTTGGTACTTGGGTGAGCGACTGCTTTCATTATGTGAAAACGACTGAATTTCTTTCACCATTAGGGATGACCTGCAGTAGTCCTGGAGTAGATGTGCTAGCCTGTTAGTGCCAAATGTCCTAAGGAAACACATGTATATATGGCACTCAGGAAAGATTTAGAGATGGAGTCTTAAATTAGTCTTTTGAAAGTAAAAATATGCGTCCCTACTGCTGAGAATGGCTACCTTGGAGCCGTGTAACTAGAAGATGACACTCGGGCACCTTTTCTACCTGGACACCTCTCTAAGCCAAGGCTTCAACTTTGTGTTCATGTGGATCATCACACAACCAGTGTCCGTCGGCTCTCCCAGGGTGCCATTAAATGGGCCAAGCCAGAACGCCTGCCTGGTTCCTCCTCCCACAACTGCCTTGTGCCCGCGTATTTCTCAGTCCAGGTTCTCTTATCAAGTGGTTCCTGTACCTAGAAAGGCGGTTCCTGCTGCTGTGTTGGATGCTCTTGAACATGTGGTGAAAGGGGCCTAGGCTGTGCCGGGGCAGGTTCTCCTGTGTCTCTGTGTGGTAACAGAAGGTCTGGGCACGAGACCAAGTCTGGGTTTCGTGAGGTCTGGGCAGGACCTCTGAACACTTCAGAGGCTGACCTCTATTTTCTCTTCGTTTTTTTTTCTGATTTTTCTAAAGCATATTGAAAGAGAAAATGCATGTGAAAGTGATACTAAAAACAGAAAGTTTATTTCAAGCTTTAGAATAATATAATTAGTCATGTCTTCAAAAATATACCAGCCATATTTTATTTGCTAGATAGTGATAGCTGGTAAAACAAGAGGAAAAGAACATCTCCTTAAATTAAGCCCTAACTAAAATTAAACAAATTATCTGGTGTGCTAGCTAGCTATTCATATCAAGGAGTGTTAATTCATGGGATTACTTATATCAAATAGTTGTTAATCCTCTCAGTTTTAAATCCAGCAATTGAGAACATTTTTCTTTTGATGTCTATGCAGAGTCAAATAAGGTACTTTAGCCCATTTGGTTTTAAATCCTGTGTCCACAACAGCAATCTGATTGACACACATCTTTCCAAGCAGTTCTTAACGTAGACCATTCCATTAAGGAAATGCTTGTGCTTGAATATTAAGTAAATCTGACAGGATTTGAGAGTACAGAGTCTCTGTGCACTTTCTTGTGCCCTGCTTGTTCTGTTAATAAATAGAAGGCTTCTGTTTTCTAGGGATAGGAGTGTTTCCTGGTAAGCATTTCTGGGCTGTGCTTTGCCCTTAGAAAACTGCGAGTACCTCCTTTTCCAGCATCCAAGATCCTTAGTTGAGATGAGCTTGCTAGGCTGGCATTCCTAAGACATGATTTAAGGCATAAGGTGTGCTAAGTAGTTTAAAAGTGCTTCTTGTGTGTTACTGAGCTTAATGAAGAAAAAGCTTAAAAAGGGTGCTCTCGTTGCAGCCTTTTCTAAGGTAGTTTCAATGGGATTTTGGGGTTGGTGACAGGCTCACACAAAGCATGGACCTGTACTGTGTTCTTGGTGCTCAAGCACCAACCATTTTTTGATGGCAGTAGTCAGCCAATATGAGGAATATTGATAGGACTGATAATGTTTTTTTTTTTGTATTTTCTGTACAACAGTGTAGATCTTTAGTAATTTGCCCTGGCGTTTTTACAGTATCTGCATAAATTCAGATGGTGCATTGTTTCAAGCACAGCTGTACAGTTCGGTTTAGCAGTTAGTGATATTAAATGCATTTTTTTGCTAACAGTAGATTTTTTTGAACCCTTAAAATATATAGAAAATATATATTTAAAGTAGGATGAAAAGTAGTGCTGAATAATCAGAGCTTGAATTTTCAATGTTGTGTAGTTAAAATTTAAGTATTTCTGCAACTATTTTCTTTTTACAGTAGGCAAGTATTTTGTGTTTTTCCATTTTCAAGCATTCCAATTTCAAGTAGACCTTAGGCAAGTGCCATTTATAGACTATCAAACACAGTAGTGCAGATATTTATTATAAATTTTACTTTTTCAGCTGTATAACATGTACATGAAAATTGCTTATTGGTATGATTTACCTTTCTATTTTAAGCTTGTCCTATCCTAAGTCTAAATACTTTACATAGAGAAAAGATGTGCTTAAGTACAGACTGAATTGCATTTGAAAAAAATATAGGCTTATTGTTTAAATGTATTTATGGAGTTGTATACAAAGCTCCTCCCCCTAGCTTGTGCAGAGCTGTGCAGTCTGGAAGCTGCCATACCACTGACCATGTGGATATTCGTCGTCCATGATGGGTGCATGTTTGCACATGTAGACATTTTTGGGTAGCAGTAGGGAGAGGGTTCTGCACATCCGTGCGCATCATGTTTGGGAGCTTGGGTTTTTATTGTGAGTGTGAATTTTCTTAGTAGTTAGTCAAAGCTATTAGCAGTGCAGAGTGTTGTTTATTTGAATTACTGACAATTCTGAGGATTATAACAGTGTTTTGGACATAGCTGACTAATAAAACAAATCTTCTCTACAGAAGACATTTAGCGGTGAAATATTTAGAGACCTGATCAAGGTTATCAAGGCTGAGTAGGATTTTAAACCTCAAGACAAGCCTTTTTCCTTGATGGAGTGAAGTTTATTGTGCCCTCTTTGGTCCTCACATTTACCAAGGAATATTTCCCTTCCAGTAAGTTTCAGAGCCTGTTCAAATGTATAGGTCAAAACCAATTGACATACAGTAGTACTACAGTAAAAATATGCCTTGTGCCATCTGCCAGGCTGTATCCAACACACGTATCCCATTGAAAGTAACCTTTGGCTGTAGGAACGCATTATAGCATATAATGCATATGCCTCCATCTTTCCTACAATTCTGGAGGAGTTTACTAAGCATCTGTGAAGCTTTCTGGACAAACAGGGCGGCGGTGCTGCTGAGTGCTGTGCTGGGAGATGCCCGCAGGTGACTCTGGGTTTTGGTGACAGTGTCCTCAAACTCAGGAGTGTCCTGAGAACTCACCAGCTCTCTCCAGTGTGTCTGTGGGCTGAAAGCATTATGGGCAGTGCTGGAATTGCTCCCTGTTGTCAAGAGGAGAAGATCAGGACTTCAAGGGCTAGATGACGAAGTTTAAAATATATAAATACAGATGATCAGTCTCGATCGGAGAAGATTGCCTAAGTAGAGTTTTAACTGTTCACTATTCTGATGAGGACCAAAACTTTCATTACTGATAGAGACGCAGTTGGAATCTCTGTTAAATACTTGCTGAGGCGCAAGAACTCTTTTCTATCCTTTTATACGAAATCTCCTATTTTCTGAATGAAATCACAGTGTTGGGCAGTTCAGATGATTATTTTTTCTCTGCTCTCTGTGGCTTAGTCTGTTTCCAGATCTTTTGTGTTTTTTGTACCTTGAAGTTGCAAGGCCTAGCTGGTATCCTCAGACAGTCTGTCCTTGGACAAAAAGACAGCACTGCCTGCTGCTCTCGGTTCCCATCTTCTAGGGGAGCATCACTTTTGTGCCTCTGCTTTAGCAAGGCAAAGCTGACATCTTTAACATTTTGGACACAACAGAGTGAACTGGCAGGCTTGCTCACATGGGTAGTAAGTGATGCAGGTGTCTATTGCCAAGGAGATTAGAGTTTTTTGCTTCTGTAGGGCCAGGTTCTTGCCTTCCTGCAGAACTTCTGTTTTGCAATGTTGGAGTGCCTTAAACCGGACCAGCATAGTTTTGGCCTTTAGCTCTGCTCTTCATCAAATGTTCTGATACCTTAGCCACCTCTTTCTCTCTATGGAGCACTGATGTGCCATGTCTTTGCCAAGAAGAGGTCCCATTCTGCTGTGAAGCATCAGTCTGGTCCTCCTACCCCTTTGAGTCTTTGTCCCCTAGAACATTTGTCCAAAATGTCTCCCTGTGCCATGAAGTCCACTGGAGAGTAGTGAGAAACCAAGTTCTTAGAAGAGATTCTCTGTACCTGCAGTTGCCCTAGGAATGTTTTCAAAGCTCTTGGTATGTACTTAGAAGACTATATTCACTGCAGCTTACTCAGTTTCTCAAAAATCTTACTTATTCAGGACTAAATAGCCTCTCTACTTCTGCATTCAGAAGAATGACTACTTATAAGCTCATTACTTTTTCCACTCTGTCCTCTGTCCTTCCAATCAAAAGGGTCATTATAAAAAATTACAGCCAACTAGAAAATGAAGGGAATAGAGATCCACCAAGGATCTCCAAGTAGACCTGGTCTGATGTAGGTATCTGGATGAGCTATATAGTGGGGATCCCACTGCAGTAGATAACGTTCTGCCCACCAGATGTGGAGCATCATCCCTGACACTGCTCACACTTTTGCAGTCCTCGAGGCCAACCTGCAAATGCTGCATTCCCTAATATTGTCAGGCCTGAAATCTCTAATGAGGCTTTTCCTGTGAGGAGCAGGGCTTCAGTTGCTCTCGGAGCAGCTCCTTTTGCTCAGCTGGCGGCAGCACCTTTGCGTGCTCCGCTGTCCAGGCAAGCGGAGCAGGAGGGAGTTGGAGACCCTGCAGACCTGCAGCGCTGCGGGCTGTGCGTTAGACATGCGCACACCTAATCCTGCTGTACCCTTTCCTCTCAGTGCTATATCCCCAGATATAGCCCTAATTCTATATCCCCTAATCCTGCTGCCCTTTCCTTTCAGTGCTATATTCCCAGATTTCCATAGAAGAAATAAATTGAAACATTACACATATATACGTATATGTATTTTTATATATATATATTCTCTGTCCTTCGTGCTTGAGCGCAAAGTATGGTGAAAAGTATGATATGTACTGTATGGACTCCAGTAACCAAAAAACTGTGAACCTAAACATGTCAAGCACGTGCATATCCACAGTGGGAAGTATGCACAAATAGCACATATTGAAGCAATTCTGTTTTTGTAAGGTAAGTACTGTCTGTCTTTTGTGAACCACTTACAAATTTTCTGCCTTAAAAGCACAGCGTAAAATAATGCTTAGTGTCTAGTTAATAGGAATGTCTAGTTTGTTTTTTACTCTAAAACTCAGAAAACCCCAAAATGCTTTATCGCTGTGTTTACTTGCTCTCTTTGCCTTTTGTTCAAGAAGGCTGTACATTTTCCTCTGTCATTCCTTTTCCTAAAGTCTACCACGTCTTTTATTTCCTAGAAGTTGCTGTTAGTCTGTTTCATAAAGATAGGCTAAATATTTTAAAGAATGTTCAGCAGGTAATTGTCAGATATTTCTCCATATGGTAGATAATCCGAAAGAGTTAAAATTGCAGGCACGGCTGCAAACTGTAGCGCTGTTGTCTTTCTCATTTACTCTATCTGTTATACTTGTGTCCCAAAACAGGGAGGGAGGAGAGGAGAGAAAAAAAAAAAGAAAAAAAAAAGTTTTGTAAAGATCAGATGTAATTATTAAGCAGATATTTCTTAGACCCCGGATCTTCAGTGGTTCCCCATGCTTTACTTGCTTTTCTAATCTTTGCATTTATCTCCCTTCAGATCTCAAGTTCTGCTGCAGTTTGACTGCCCAGGTTAGTGAAATTTTCCCCCTTTATCCACTCTGTAATTATCCTGTGCACCCATTTCTCTCCCAGTATTCCTCTGTGTTGATCTGTCAGTATTTATTCTTGACTAGATTGCCCATTTTTGGATAAGGGGTGGGGCAAAAAGGGCAAATAATTTTCCTACCTCATATTTGTAATTGTTATGAAAATATATTTAACCTATATTTCCCAACAAAGTACTAGAAAAGAATAAAAAAGTATGTACAGAAAGAAGAGAAACTGAAAAGAAATTAAAATATTTTACAGAAGTAGAAGAAAATAAAGCAATAATTTTTTCTAGTAAAGTTTTAGGTAGTAGGTGTGTTCAGGTGTATGTAAGAAGCAGCTGTTGAAGGATAAGAGCAGAGCAGGCTTTTTTAGGTCTGTGCAATATTAGCAGACTGAAAAAAACAGATGTGAGTTATCTCATGAGTTCCTCTGCACATTTGTTAGCATAATTTTAACACTTGTCAATATACTTTTGGTAATAATAAACTATTGTAATAGGAAGCACACTCCAGTAGTGAGTTCTGTGTTTTTTAGAAAATGCTGTCTTAGTGGTGGAACTTAGCCTTACATTTTTAATGGTGGAATTTAGCCTTGTGTCTTCAGGTGCTTGAACTAAAATCTTCAAGCTCCACAAGTCTTCAGAAACCTAAGATTACAATTAACTTCTCATATCACAGAATCATTAAGGTTGGAAAGGACCCAGAGCACAGGGTGGCATCCAGGCGGGTTTGGAAGATCTCCAGAGAAGGAGACTCCACAGCCTCCCTGGGCAGCCTGTGCCAGGGCTCTGGCACCCTCACAGGGAAGAAGTTCCTCCTCACATGGAAATGGAGCTTCCTGTGTTGCAACTTACACCCATTGGCCCTTGTCCTGTCACTGGCCACCACTGAGAAGAGTTTAGTCCCTTCCTCCTACATTCACCCTTCAGGTACTTATACATATTGCTCAGATCCCCTCTCAGCCTTCTCTTCTCCAGAGAAAATAGGCCCAACTCACTCAGTCTCTCCTCGTATGATAGATGCTCCAGTCTCTTAATCATCTTTGTCACTCTCCGCTGGACCCTCTCTAGAAGCTCCACAGCTTCTGGAGAATTAAGTGAAGAATTTTTACTCATATTTAGATCAGTTTTCACATGTTCAGTATCTACTCCAGCAGCATTTTTCTTTGAGGAAATGGCAAGTCTTAGCTCTTCTCTTTCCACTTGCTTTAGATCATGAAGACATCGGTTATTACTCAGATTCCCTTCTGTCTGTTGAGTCAATACTTGAGTCATTGCCACTGAGTGCACAGTATCCTAGGAAGAGAGGGATGTTCTTTGGGATCTGTGCAGGCAAAAAGGGGAACTGAAGGTAAATCTCTATCTTGAGTAAGGGCTAGATCTCTGTAGAAGAGGAGGAGAGGGCACTGTCATTATCATTGTATTTTAAAGGAAGATGTTGTATGCCTGTTGAACCAGAGTTCAGATAAAATGAAGCAGTAGTAGCATTTTTCTATCACGAGGAATGCCATCTAATGCTGAGGCTACTGAGAGAAGGTTTTTTCTGTGCACCCTCGGTGGAAATACACAGTCCTTCCAAAGCAGAGGTGCCTATGAGCACGTCCACAAGTAGATCTCTAAAAGTTAAACTGTTTTGGATGCCCCCCAAGCTACTTGGCAGCTGAATAAAGACTCAAAAAATCTGTATTTTGAATTTATCTGTGGTCTACAGTCCTAAGACCTCATAAGGTAGCACAGGTTCTGTTGTGGAGCAAGGAAGTCATCCTGGCTCAGAAGATTTGATGGTAGTATTGCAATATTTTATGACTGAAATTATATAAGTAAATGAATAAATCTGCAATTTATTCACCACTCAGTTCCCTCCATCAGGCTTGTTCTATACTGTGCTGTTCCTCCAGATACATTAAAAACAAAACATAAGTTTATTAATAGATTTTAGGCTTAAAAAACCCTATTGCTACACTTCTTTTCTTTTGACATAAATGAGTCATACAATTTAACTGCACTGATCTTATTGCTAATTCTACTGTTAATTTGAGAAATTGTTTTGAGGTACAGCCTTTTTATGTAAAATAGGAACTGACTTTCTACCAAAAGCCTTTAATTGAACTCTCGATTGCTTTCATTAATACAAACAAAACCCAAAAAAGTACTTATTTTCATTCTGATTTTGGCCAGCTTCCAGTGTTTCTTTGTCTTCCTGTCTGAGTAGCTGCAGAACACGAGCCCTCTCTTGAAATAAAGGTGACAAACATTTAGTTTTTTGATAGGGCAGGTTTCAGAGACCTGGAAGTCTTTTAGCTGTCCTTCCGAACATTATTCAGCTTGAAAGGCACTTGACTTGAAGCACCTCTTTGACCGACACAGCTTCTATGGTCTGAAGAGTGAGAAGCTTTTCCAGAGAGCACATCTTATCATATGATCAAGACACTCTAGAAGTGACCTTGATATTGCTACAACTCAAATTTGTGATTGTTTCAGACTTTCATTTGCTTTTGTTTTCTCAAGATTATAGACAAAAATACTGCATGGTATTGTGCCAAAAGTGTTTTTCTGTCTAATCTGTATTGTGGAGATTGATTAATGTGTGGATGTTTTTGATAAAAATGGCCACTTGTGATGGATGGTTTTGTGTAGATTGTTCTTCATCCTCATCTGTAATTAATGATGATTAAATTGGCATTGAGTTGATCCGTGAGAAGCTTTTAAAATTCAATTGAGCTTTGAAGCTTACAAAATTATGCAAGACAAGGCTTTATCTCTGGTTTTTGTAGACACTCTGAGTGATAAGATGGCACTCCAAGAAGCAGGTGATAAGTGATGCTGTGTAAGCAAAAATGGTAGATTTATGTTGGTTTAATAGAAGCAGGTGAAAATGACAATGCATTTAAAATAGCTTCTTCTAGTTGCCATGTGTTTTGACAGGGGAAGTCTTTCCAGTCAGTTTCCTTCTTCACTTCGAGAGCAGAATTTGGAACTCAAAGGCCTTGTGTAGCTTGTTTTTTCTCTTTAAATGGCAGTAAAATTTCAATTTGTACAGATTATTCATTTATTAGATATAGATGATTACAAAAGATGGGTGATGTAAAAATACAGAAATTGCATATCCCTTTTACAGTATTGTCTTTTACAGTCTATATGATAAAGTGTGTGGGAATACTAGCGATTTTTTTGAAGTATGACAGCTACTGAAAAATAATCTTTTATAATGCATAAGGAGAAAAAAGCATGTTTTTGAGGATTATTGATTAAATACGTAAAAATCTACACTAAAAAACCTTAATAGCTGAGTAGTATCTGCAAGAATACATTTCTGCAGCCTCTCTGTGCCTGCTGCAAGTGTTTTGGTGTTGTCACAGTTCTAGATAAATGACTTCATGTGAACTGGGAACAAAGTATTCTCCTAGTAAGCTGCCTGTGTGCTTTCTAAATTGGACCATTAGCTCCTAATAAATTTGTGTAATACACTCATGATACATTTTTATTTTCACGTAGAGGGGAAGAAAGGCAAAAGAGAAAATAAATTTTCTGTCTTTATTGTGTCCTAAAGGTTCACTTTATTTTTATGAGTAAATTTAATATTCAGATGAATCTGAGATGTTTCTCTGCACATACTGGTCCAACAATGCTGTGAAATTTTCTTTACACCTTCCTGATACTTTGTGGTTGACGTGTCTCAGTTCATTGAGACTTCCCTCCTGGTTTGTCCAGAAATGGGCAGACATAGAAAACTTCCCTTTCCACAGACAGGCACGATGTTACTTATCCAGGTATATGTATTGTACTGTTCCTATATAACTTAGGATATTTGTATTCCATTGTCAGAAACTAAATATATGCTCTCTGCAATATTTCAGCAATTTAGACAGAAATAATAAAGGAAATAAGAAATGTAACTGAGCATTACAGCTCTATAATAATGGTTGTATTAAAAAAAATTCTTACTAAGACATATTTGTATTTATTTCTGGAGAAATGTTACATACTGTTATATTCCTCTTTGCAAGGACATTTTCCACTATTATTTTAGGAAGGCTGGCAAGTTTGACTTTGTTTAGAAGGCAAGGTCAAGACATTATCATTAGGCCATGACTTTATCATAGCAAAAAGCACTACATTTGTGTGTTTTAGAGAAAGACTAAACTGGACATGTAGCAATAGGTTCATGTGGCAACTTTACTTAAGTATGTTGAAAAAAATAATTGTTTAGGCTTTTAATCCAACATTATGATAAAAAGAAAAAATTTACTGTCTTTCAGTAGCTCTGTTCCTGTTTGCTACTTGAGAATCCCTGCTGAATTATATTTAAAATGATTAACCATTTTTAAAGTCCAGTTCATACGGTGTTAATCATTAGTGACTATTTTAGTAGCTTCCTGTTACTTTGCATATTGTGCAAATATGCCCCTCAATTTACAGCAATCAGTTAATTTTATTATCACAAATCATGCTTATCAAAATGCTGCTTATCACCAAATATTTCTTTTGAATTCAGTGCAGCTGGTCTACCCTGTAATGCTCAGTGTCCAACATGAGGCGTCGTGATCCATCGCAGGCCTTGCTGGTGCCGAGTGGATGGCAGTATCAGATTGAGTGTCTCGCTGATGTGCTCTGTTTTGGTTTTGCGAGGTCATGGAATATGTTCAGGTGTGATCTGCTACCCTTGCTAAAGCTTGGCCCTTTGTAAAGAGCTGTTGCCAATCATTCCCTGTTTTTTTAAATTTATGCATCTGTTTTTAATATTACCTCACTTTTATGAAAATGAATTTTATGTCTTGCACTTCTTGACCTCAGCACATTCTTTGCATATCTGCCTAGACCTTTACCTCAAAAGGCTTGCAATATACCCATCGTATGATGTAATTTTCAAATACAGTAAGTGTATTCTCTGTCTGTATTGTTAATGAAAATGCTACAGTGATAGATTGGGAGCATCTTTTTACAGAGAATCACTAATAGCTACTCTTTGAGAAACAGCTTTTCAAAGCAGTTGAGAAGCTTTGTAGTTGCTTCATCTAGAGCATATATTAAACCAGCTCATGAGAGCTGTTACGTTTGAGAGATTTGAAAAGGCCACCTCAGGACAAGATAAGTTATATCTGTCCTTCTCTCTATTCCCAAGGTTTGCTACCCACCCCACAATAAAGAAAAGTTGTTTTGCGTGGTTTGTTTTTGACGTGTCTGTAACTCTAGGACTGTTAGTTTTAAATACGGTTCAGGCCACAAGGAACTGATTGAAATATGTCTACTGTTATCACAGATGATAATTAAAGAGAAAAAAATGGTTAAAAGGTAAGTTATTTGATGTAAGTGTCTCTCCAGTCATGTGTATATGACACTTGAGCATCCCTGGCTTTAGTCCTCAGCCCTCTTTGTGGTCACTGTGAGCTTCCCCTGATAGATGAGCCTCCTTTCCTGTATATCCCAATTCTGGTCAGTCCACCAGTGTCCAGGTGCCTGTTTCTTTCCACTGTCTCTTTTGGCTCGATGGAATCTCTCTTGGCATCTCCAGGAGCTGCTAGCTATTATCCCAAGAGGTAAAGGAGTGGCGGAGAGGAGGGAAGGAGCAGAAGTCCCGGACTGTCTTTGCTTCCCTGTGGCCATGCTGCCTGCTGCTGTCTCAATCTCCAGCACAGTTCCTTGCACCATTCCCTTCATATCTCTCGGGCCTCTCTGGCAGATGTCCTCTCCACACCTGAGAACTGGCTTAATTCTTATAAAATGGATTAGCACTTCTGATTCTAATAAGTAGAAAACTTGGTTATTGATTAACAGTCCTTGTCTGGTGTTCTCCTCTTTCAGGTTTTGTGCTGTTGGTTGCCTCTTTCAGTCTCTGTGATCATACTTGTTCTTCACAAGTTCTTAGTTTGTTCATGAATGGCTACGTGAGGGCAAAGGGAGAAACATCTACCTAGTTGTAAACCTGATTTTTTTCCCTCATCTAGTCTGAATTCTTCTCTGTTTTGTTATTTATTTATGTTAAAGGAGCCTAACAGTTAACCTGGTAACTGTTTCAGTTTTACTGGAGAATTTCAGATTAAGTTTGTTCTAGATCTTAATGATGTAGCAATTGTGGTATTTCAGTCGGCTCTAGTTGCTGAAAACTTCTCATAAATATGTCAACCAGAGATTTTATTGTGATAAATGTAAGAAAGTGTAAGATGAATGTAAGATTAAGACTGGCCAGAGTTTGAAAGGGGAAGCATCGTTGGTTTTTTGTGTCACGTAGGTAAACAGGAATTATCTGAAAGATGTATATATGTGTTGCATTACCCTTGTTCCAAATATCTATGTGGTTCTCTGGCAACAGAGCTTTTTTTCCTCTGTTTTTTTCTTCATATTTTTCTTACCTCCTTTTTCAATAGAGTAAGCAGCGATTCACTTGGAATTATTTGTCATTCTGAAACTGCCAGTCTTTCAGGGCAGTTCTCTTCAAAGTTTTTGCTATGTGTTGATGCAAGAGATGAGATTTTTCTTCAGGCCTTTGAACGAATCAGTTTGTTCAGGAATTTTAGAAGGCTTGTTTGTTGGAGCAAGGGTCTGACAAACCCACTCTGATTAAAACTGTGATCCCAGCCGTCATAAGGAAGACTGGTCTTTTCTCAGGATGTGTGTGTGTGAAGTAAACTCAAACTTTTAGTTTTCTGAAACTTTTAAGATTTAACTGTCATCTTGTAGATGAGCAGCAGTATAATTTTTCTACATGTAACCATTCAGTTGTGTCCTGTCTCTTGCTAGTATCTTTATTTTGACATGTGCTTAATTTCCCTTTCTTGCATTGTTACCTTGAAAAGAAACCATGTGTTTTAATCTGTGGGTGATGGATTTAGAGGACTGTTTTGTTTTGTGATAACACTGTATGGTTTTGTGAAGGTCATGGTAGAAATAGACCGTAAATGAGTAGATTATGTCAGTAATGCCATACCTAGTTCAGCTAAATTTTATGCGTAATTCAAGTCAAAATTGCAGATTAAGATGACCAGTTAGGCATATATAGAGATAGTTGTATATTTATGGCTTGTGTAGTTCTCTTATGGAAAAAAAAGAATGCTGATGTGAGAGACATTGGCTGAGAAAGTTCCCAAGTCTTTACAGAACAGTTCATGTTTCATTTAAGATACCTAATCCTAATTAAATGAACTTAAAACCTCTTGTTACAAGACATTTCTTCGAATCTGTAATGAATCAGCACTGACAGTTCTAAATTCTGAGCTGATGTATTTTCAGATATGCAGTTAATGCTGTTATTGCTTAGAGGTTGCTAGTGACTATGTTACTAAGGCTGAGTATGGCAGCGTAAAATCAGAAGGTAACGGAGATTGGAGTGGAGCTCAGGAGATCCCTAGTCCAAGTTCTGCTCAAGCAAGGTCAGCCGTGAGATCAGACCAGGTTGTTCAGGGCATTGTGCAATTGGCCTTGGAAGTTTCAACTTCTCCAGTCAACCTATTCCGCTGCCTTCATGCTGGAAAAGTTTCTCCTTGAATCCAGCTGGAAGCTGGAAAAGTTTCTCCTTGAATCCAGCTGGAAGCTGGAAAAGTTTCTCCTTGAATCCAGCTCTTGCAAGCTATGGTGTGCTTAGGAGTGAAGGCTGAAAGATAAAGAGTAATTTAGAAATTTGCTCAAGATGAGTAATGGTTATTTTCATACTTGGAGGGAATTGAAACTAGGACTTACCCCCCATGGTCTGAAAAAGGGGGGCATTTCACCCTCAGGGTTTGTGTTGAGACATCCAGTTCCTCAGTTGCAAGTTCAGCATTAAGAGTCACCTGGATGAGATATGAGCTGTAGCTTCCCTCTCAAAAGCATGTGGGAAGTGGGTGGACCATATCTGCTCCTTACCCAAACCAGAGATGGCAGAAATGTAAAAGCAGAACATGTGGAAAGAGTGACAAAGGATTCTTGGGATGGCAGACACTGATGGAAACGCAAGACATGGACATGGGAAAACTATCAGCTTTTCTTCTCCCATTTGCCAGACAGGGAATGAAACAATCTATCTTTTATGTTTAAATATAAGGGAAATTTATTCAAATTCTTTTCCCAAAGAAAAGAATTATTTCCCTTTTCCATAAGGAAATGATTTTTTTAAGTTTCAAATGATATTGTATAATCAGAATTGATGCTGAAAATCAATGTGTAGCTTTTGCTGTTCAAGTCTGTAAGCCTGTGTAGTTTTACAGCTACAAGACAGAGCTTGCAGAGCAATGCAGATAACTTCTCTTTCTCCTCGTGCTCACGTTGGCTTATTTGGTATTGCCAGCAGTGTTTCAAAAAGTGGTTGCATGAGAATCTTATGCATATTCTTCATGGCTGGAAAGGGGAAAAAAAGAAAAAGTCTGGTGCTGCCAAGATTCGGGAACCAGAAGGAATTAAAAAATCCAAATGTGTCAAGGACCTTTTTTTTTCTTCCCTTCATTTAAAGGTCATCTAGTCCAACCCCCCTGCTCAAGCAGGGTCACCTGGAGCATGTTGCCCAGGATCACATTCAAGCAGCTTTTGAATATCTCCAAGAAAGGAGATCTCAGGTCTCTGGGCAACCTCTTCCAGTGCACATGCACCTCCCAGTAAAGAAATTTGTCCTTATGTTCAAAAGGACCTTCCCGTGCTTCAGTTTGTGCCTTTACCTCTTTTGCCAGTGCTGAGAAGAGTCTAGCCCCATCCACCTGACACCTTCCCTTGAGACCCTTATACACATGGATAAAGTCCCTGCTCAGTCATCTCTTTTCCAGGCCAAACAATCACAGTCTCTGCTCATGAGAGATGCTGTATTCCCTTCATCTTCGTAGCTCTTTTCTGGATTTGCTTCTGTAGCTTCATATCTCAGCACTGGACACAGCGTGGCCTTGCCAGGGCTGAAGAGAGGAGGAGGAGGATCCTTTCCCTCAACCTGCTGGCAATGCTCTCTCTAAGGCAGCCCAGGATCCCGTTAGCCTCTTGGCCACAAGGACAGTTTGCTGGCTCCTGGTCAGCTAGTTCTGCAGGATCCCCAAGTCCCTCTCTGCAGAGCTGTCCTCCAGCAGCTTGGCCCCAGCATGTCCTGGTGCCTGGGGCTCTTCCTCCCCAGGTGCAGGACCCTGCACTTGCCTTTGCTGAACTTCACGAGGTTCCTTTCTCCCCGACACTCCAGCCAACTATCCATAAAGATATGGATCTTGACAGATGGCACTTAGTCTCTTCATCCAGGTCATTGATGAGTGCTAATCAGCACTTGATAATCATTAATCACTCTGTGCCTTCATTAATCACTTGGTGCCTTCAGACCTCAGATTATGCCCTGGCCAGTGAAGCCACCAGTTCTTCTGTGGATTCTACACTATCCACTCTAACAGTAATAGGTTGCTGGTAAAATACGTGCTTGGGCAATCATTTCCATGTTAGATGTAGCACTGTTGTTTTCTTGAACCTCCTTAATAGCTTAGTTACGTTGAATAAACTAACGTATTTTTAGCTTCTTATTGTTATGACACTTCAACACTGATACGCTAGTGCAAAAAAAATGCTTTTAACACCCATAAAAGCAGAATAAGCAAGTTTATTATTTTTAGCCAAATTTTAAGTCTCAGGTTCATGGATTACTTATGTATTAATATCAAATTTACGAAGGTTTCTTCCGTTCTAAAGCCAATTTATATTTTCTTTTTAAACAGATGAAGCATGTAAAAGACAGATTTGGTGACAGCGTGCCAGAAGAGGTGCTTCTACTGTGCCTGGGCATTACCTCAGGAATTGGACGACTGGTCTTTGGCAGAGTTGCAGATTATATTCCTGGTGCAAAGAAGGTCTATTTACAGGTAGGTGTTCACATCATTGTAAAGGAATAGATAAATTGTACTCCGAAAGTTTTGGCTGCAGGTGCTGTGAGTAAAGAGAATTAACTTGGATATTCAAATGGGAGGAATTTCCAACCTTTGGGAGCTGACCATATAGCTTTTGGTACAAGGGGGCTTCTAATCAATTGTAGGTATCAGTGGCTGGCTGTTCTCAGTTGAGAATGGAAGAAAGACCAGCGCTTAGGTTGACAAAACCTTTGGGGTTTCTCTAGATTGTGCTTTGCCTTTCATTCTGTGGGTTTGTTTTTTTTTTTTTTTTGTTTCGTTTTGTTTTCGTTTTTGGTTTTCTTTTTACAAAAAGATTTCTTCTTGTGCCCCTACTAAGGATTCTAGATCCTTTTTTTCCTCCTTGATCTTTATTAGATGATAACCAATTAGTTGGCAAATACTCCCATGCCTATCACATACTAATACAGCTACTGGAATATTAGAGATACTTGAGCAAATTTGGCTGAATGGATTGCTTGGCATCTTCAAGAAGAGTAGTAGAAAATCACGTGGAGGAGAGAAATCAGCATTCTTTCAGAAATGCTGATGTTTGGGGCTGGAAGGAGGCTGTGCATGTTGTCTTCCCCACTTATAAGCATTATTTTTTGAGAAAGTGCAGATTATTATTAAAAAAAAAAAAAGTTGTAATAATTTATCATTTATTAACCACTGGTGTGGTTCATTTGTTTAAAAAAATAACAAGGGGGACATCTAATGGCTATTAATTGCACTGCATGATAGAAACCAAAACCTGGAAAAGAAAACCTTTCTGAACATGCAGCATTTGTTGCCGTAGGTGCATGAATTTAGGCTCAGTGTAAAAGAGACTGGAACTGTATCTCATTCATTGGGACTGCTTCACTACCTCTTGTTACATTTTTAGGGTATTTCATTGTTAGGACAAATGGTGAAGAGGCAACAGCTGACATGTGCCTTAAAAGGCACAAATGCCTTTGCTTCTATCTGATAATGTCACACTTGCAGCAAAACTTTTAAAGATTTTTTTTTCTACTTTTTTTTTAATGTTCAGACGGCTAAAACATAAAACCAATGATTTTCCTTCTTAGGACATAAATTCTGACACTTTGGTTGAGTATTGTTGGTTTCAATTAATTATAGGTAGGAAAGCAATATATTCCTTGCAGTTCAGCCCTGTGACACATCTGCATCCTTAGCTCTTTTGTTTCAAAACAGCATTTTTAGGTGTAAAAATGACTCTTCACTGTGTCTTTTGAATGTTCATGTTTATCCAGCCGTTCATGCCATCATTCTTTCCATTTGTATTTCTAAGCTGAGATAGTGATGTTTGCAAACATGATGGTCATAGACACAACCAAGACAGAATTTGTAGGGGACCTAGAGAAAGTTCGTATGCCCCTAAACTTTTTATTTTCAGTGTTTTTTTTTGTTTTGAGAGATGATATATCCATCTTTAAACTGTGAATCTTTGAATAATTAAGTATAAGTAATATGCATACCTTTACAGTTAATTTTTAAATCTTCAACCAGTCTTTCAGAGCACTGTAGCAAGTATCATATCTCCTTGCAAAAACTGGTTAAGACTTGAATTTGACAAATGCAAATAAAAGTATATTTCCACTTACAACTTGAGTCTTACAGTTGAACAGTTTACATTGGTAAATGAACAAGTCTGTTCTGCAAATTTAACCTTTATCCTTCCTTTTCTGAATTCTTTCTTAAGGAGCTCTTATGTTGAATTCTGCTTGGTAAGTCATGGTTAGTAAGAAAATGATGCTCTCTGTCTTTTTGATCCAAAGTGTTTAGTGAGTCTGATTTTAGTGCTTCCTTTGTCATAATATGACAACAATGTCTTGTCTACAACTTGTCTGTAGATAACCACATTATTTCTTAGATATAGACTCACCTTAAATATTCTCACCTTCTCTATTTTATGTAGTATAAATCCTAGAAGAACTAAAAAAATCCTTCACTTGTATCCTTACATTTCTATGCAACCTAGTTCCTTGATTTTCTCTATTTCTGCATAGAGAAATAGAAACAATACTTGCAGCTATTTCACATCAGTTTTCTCTAGTGTTCTCAATAGCATACATTATCTAAAAGAGTTTTTTATGCTGTGTTGAAAATTAAGCCTTGTCCTGGTGTCTGCTTGCAGACTTTTCCTAATGAACTCACAATAATATTTGTTTTAAAGGAAACTGGGCTGGGCAATTTAGGTCTTCCTGCATTTGCAAGGAATGATCTACTCCCTTATCTTTCCTGATTTGACGCATTGCATTTTCGTATTTTTCCTTGATAACATTTAGGTGGCCTCATTCTTCTTCATTGGCCTTATGTCCATGATGATTCCACTGTGCCATGTCTTTGGAGCCCTCATTGCCGTCTGTCTCTTCATGGGCCTCTTTGATGGCTGCTTCATTTGCATTATGGCCCCTATTGCCTTTGAGCTTGTCGGTGCTCAGGACGTCTCCCAGGCCATAGGATTTCTGCTAGGACTCATGTCGGTGCCCATGACAGTCGGCCCACCCATTGCAGGTAAGTGCAGATTAGGTCTGTAGCTGTAAACATGTTTAGAGTTGTTATTGCCAGGTTTTCTGCTCCTACACATTATGCAGTTCATTTAAATTGGATGTCTTCTCTTTTCTTGCTCCAGCATATACAGTGAGTTTACCTGCTGCTCTTGGGTTGCTGATAAACTGTTACTGTTTACAGTCTGCTTCAGTCTTTTTTAAATTAAGCAATGCAGAGGTGAACTATTTCTCTCAAAAGAAGTACGGGCTTCCGGATTGGATGGAAGACCTGACATTTTCCGTATTGTTGAGTGGATAGCCTAAATGCTAAATGTGTTTCAGGACTCCCAAGTTAGAATTTGAAATTTAATGGGATTCCAAAACTTGCTTGTGTGAAAACAATTTGGGGATAAAAGGTCTGGCCACTTAAATTGCTTTTTACAAATAAAAGCCAATGTGTTTTGTTTCATTTCTTAAAGGAAGACCGTTGGACAACATACAGATTTTTTAAAGCTAATAGTTGAGGTTCCTTGGGAGATGAAGGCTGCCTGAGCTAAAGTCTTTTTTGACCACAGTTTATCCTAAGGTCTTGTGAGTGCTACTGACAGTTGAAATGAGCACCATTTGAATAGGAAACACCATACACATTTTTAACCAAGGATGGTAATTAAGCACTTGAGTGGTAACATTCCCTCCATTCTCCTTGTGGTCTACTACTAAGGGCTACTTGAAGACTTTAAATCAAGTCTGGAGTGCCTTTCTAAAACGATACACTTATATTTGGCCTTCAATGGTCTGATTAGTTATTGTAATGATTTGTGTCAGTCCTCAGTTTCCTGAGTCCGAAAGATTAACACTCCTTATAGCTTCTCAAGGTCCCATCAGTGATCATCTTGTCCCTTTGCAGGTTTGCTGCGGGACCACCTGGGCACCTATGACGTGGCCTTCTACCTGGCTGGAGTTCCCCCCCTTATTGGCGGCGCGATATTGTGTTTTATCCCATGGGTCCACGAACGGCAGAAGTTAAAAGAAAGACCCAAAACTGTCGATGGAGAAACTACTGAGAAAATGCTGGAAAGCGAAAGCACTTTCGTGTCAGACACTGCAGAAAAGCCAGTCAAATAAGCAGAGGCTGGTTTTGATGCTTTCTCTGCTCTGCTAGCTCACCCTTCTCCAAAAGCTAGATCAGTTTTCCAGGTTTGGCTGAGAATATCATGATGCTAAAGAAGTTTGGAACTATTGCTCAGATTGCAAGAATCTTTTATACCATTGAACGCTTTTTTTGACAAGTCCTTGAGTTTGAGTTCAAGCCACGTTTTTAAGGTATTTGAAGTTTTATAGCATTAGTGTGTACGTGCATAGTGATTCTGTGTGTGAAGAGAATATTTTTGTAATTCATCAGAACATATCTCTGGAAGTGTGGAAGTTTCTTCTGATTCATTGACCCAGGACTCCTCATAATTTTATGGTCTATCCAAAGCAGGCAACACCATTGGGTGTTCATAGTCAAACATTTAGCAGCTTTTATGACTGATTTACTTTTTCAAGTTTCTTGTGCCGTTTTAAAATCTCTCAAAATTCTGTATCATGAATGTGAATATACAACTTCTTGATTCCCTTAACTTTAACTTTTGCTGAAATCATTTTGTATTAGAAAGCTAAATTATTAAACAAAGTGTATGTTTTATTTTCTCTTAATACTCCAGCATGTTCAGTTTGCTGAAACATTGATCTCCTCTTCCATTGATTCACCTTTCTCACAGTATCATGTACAAAGAACATTAAGGATGAAATTTGTGGATATTCAGGAATTAAAATCAGAAGCAAATGTATTTGGAAGTAAAGCTGCTGAATTGTAGATTGTTATAGTGTCTCTTTCTGCCAAGGCAGTACCAGTAACATTGATGGTTTTTCCAGCCAAATGTCAAAATAGTTCTGAAATTGTACTGACAGCAGTACTTTGAAGCAGTATTGTGAATCAGACTAAATTTAAAATTCTGTTGTTGTATCTTTATGGTTTTTTTTGGTTTTAATTCTTACACATAAGCCAGCTTTAAAGAATATTTACATATTTAAGTATTGAACATTTTAAGTGCGATAATACTGAGTTATTTCAACGTGAAAATATATAGAGAGCTATCGAAATGACATTCAACAATTGAAAAGATTTTTGCACTAAGTGAACATGCAACTTTCTGATGGGTCTTTACAGTTGCGTTCAATTGCATGTAGGATACAGCGCCATAGTTTAATGGAGCACAAAGAAATGCCTCTTTCTGTTACCCCATGACTTGCTTAGCGTACTAAAGCATTTCTGTTACTCCTAGCTATTACATAATGTTTGTCAAGCACATATTTTTGAAACACCTTCCTCTGAAAGAAATATTTGAAAAAATACCTTGTGTGGGATGAGGACACTGTGCTTCTTGGTTTATCATAAAACACTTCCAAGTGCGTTGTTTTTATGTGGATATTGAATCAGCTGTCAGTGGACTACTTAAATATGCTTTACTTCAGATCCATTCAACCCCAACAATTTTTGTTCTCATCTTAGCAAAGGGCAAACTAAACATGATTTTAAAACTAAACATACATTGTAGTGCATTTTCTTAATTAGCAACAATACCTGTTCCTTACGTAAGTTAGAAGCTGTATTGTTTGAAAATTAGGACCTTTAATGTCTCTATTTTTGTAATTTTTCATTCCTCCAGAATTGTATTAATTTATCAGAAAGCCCATATGCATATGTGATATGAAACACTGCTAGCAATACTATTTCTTTGAAAGTTTACATACATTAATTTTCAAAATCCTTTCAACATAATCATGCAGGCATCTATGACTAGAGCTCATACCGTGCTTATATTGCAGAATTTCAGTCACTGTCCCATGTGAGTGGGGCTGGAAAGAATTGAAATGATAATGAGGTATATGAGAGAGTTTGGGGAGTGGAAAAAGCCTTAAGCACAGGGGTCCCTTTGTTTCACTGGGACTTGTTCTTTTAAATGTCATAAGTATTTCTGAAAAAAAAAATGTTAATATTAGTAGTACTGTTAATTAAACTGACTACAAAATGCTGGCTTCATTGCTGAAATGACACTAACAGCCTACACTGTTCTTGTTTGGTGAATTTCTGTAGAATGTGTTATTCAGTATTATCTTCTATCAGGGTGATGCAAAAAAAATTGTGTGTGATGAAAGCATTTTTTTTTATTTCATATTGCTTTGTTATGGAAAAAAAAAGATATTTATCACAGTTCTTTTCATGTGTTTTGAACCAAAAAATAAGCTGCATTTTAGCAGTAATGCTATTTGAAATTGTTGTCATCAACCACCTTGACCTTGTGGCTTCTTCTTGACCTGGTGCTCTATAATATCTGTATAAATGATCTGGGATAGAATATATAAAATAATTGCCGTTCTGTTGTATGAATAATACAGAAATAGTGTAACAGGAGTAAGGATTAGTTCTTGCTGAACCCTTTTAAAATACGCAGAAAATGCAGATTCTTTTATTGGAGTCGTTAATGGAAGTTAATGTTTACAAGATCAGACACCACTAAAGAAAATGTATGGAGGGGACAGAGGAGTCATGATGTCAAAACAGCTACTTGAGCCTGGTATATTAGGAGAGCGATGCAGAGTTGGGAGTAAGGAACTCAGCATGTTTGTGTGATGATGTTGGAATAACGAACCCCTTTCAGATGTCACTGCTTGTTTTACAACAGTAAAATGGGTAAAATTGAAAAAAAAACCACAATATTTCAGAACAGCTAGAAAAAAATATTTGAGAGATGATTCTGTTAGCATCATTGCTGTTGGTTTCCAATAGGAAAAGCTATTTATTGGTCATAATTATAACAAGATTGTGCCCTAAAGTTAGATGAATTTAAAATGTTCAAATTATTGGTATTAGTGAAACTAATTAACTATTGAGGAGACTTAAATGAGCTTTTATATGCCCCGAAGTTTCTTTCAGGGAAACAAACAAAAAAAAGTCAATACAATAATCAATATATAGCCAATTTGTGCAAAAATCATGGTATAACATAGAATTTTCTCTTACGCAATGTTTATTCTGAAAACTGAACCAGAAGAGCACCAAACATTCAGTTTTATTTTGGCTGAGTAGATGTGAATAAATTTGTCATAAAACTTCATTTTGGAGGGAGAAAGCCCATTTGTATCAATCTACTAAACTCATTTTGATTATCTCAAATTTTGCTAGTTTTAGTCGTGTTGGAAATGGATTGTAAAATCACAACACTAGTTGAAAAAGAAAAACCCTTCAAATATTCAGAGATCCAAGGAAGTCCTCCTTTGAACTGTTCATTAAGTGCTTTTCATAGGCATTGTGCCTCCATCCTGTGAACAGAGTAATTGTCCTTTTTGTGTTTTTTTTTCCATTAAATATAATGTTTCAGAAGAAAAATGGATAAGCTTCAGAAGAAGATGGGTAGAAAGGGGTTAATTCAAAATGTCCCTGTGGTAAAATCTATGGTCCTGCTCTTTGTGCTGTAATTTAAACAAGGGCATCTTTCTCCTTTCTCCTCCTCTGTGTAAGACCTGGGCATCCACGTCCCCAAGCTCCCTTCAGACACACTGGATTTTAGAAGCTGATTAAACCCGCACCATGCCACGTTGAACATAGACTGTACTTCTTCAGCCTTGCTGTCTCAAACCTCCTCCCTGCATTAAGCCTTCAAACAGCCCGAGCCCGGTAGGGTGACGTACCACAAGGTGGGAAACTGAAGTTGAACCCATTTCTCAGCGCGTGCTTGGTGAATACTCGGGGCCACAGGAGGAGGATGCGACCGCCCCACAGCCAAGAGCCCTGCTCGGTTCCTCGCGTGAGGCAGGAGCTGCCAAAGGGACAGGAGCTGCTCTCGACGTGCCTCGGGACGCTGCCTTCGCTGGGATTATCCTTAAGGATCCGTGCGGGCTTGCCGCCGAGAGGCCTGGACATCCTTCAGAGAGGAGAGCGGATGCCCCACTGGAGAGCTGCAGTGCAAAGTGACCTGTTTCTGGAGCTGCCTTTAAGGCATCTGAACTCTTTGATTGCAGCTGGTCCTCTCACACGTCTGGGTTGTGTGTACGTGCATGTGTATGCACATGTATATGTAGTATCTTCAATACGCATTCACAAGGGCATCGTCGCTCCGAGCCTTTCCTAGAGAAGCTGTAGCACTGGGATGTGGGAACGAGATTAATCAGGGAGGAAAAAAGTAACCATTTCCCCATTCATACGTTTCATTTTTGTCAAATAGCACCATTAAAATACCAGACAGCGAGTGGGGTTTAGATTAATGTAGCCTTTGGCGTATTTCTAATATGCCTTTTAGTCTTCTATATTGTCAACATTTTTAATATTTCCGAACTGTGTATGTTAAAATTAGACTGATATTTTATACTAAAATGTGTGTGAATGTTGATGACACTGACACATTAGAAGTATCTTTATAGACATCACACTTTGTATGTTGTTTTTGATATTAAAGGGATATGCATTTTATGAGCCTTAACTCCATTCTTTAAAATTCTGCTTTCTTACAAGCATAAGAAATGAATGTGTAATATTATTCATGGTGCTAAAATAACTGTGATCCCTCAAATTATCCAGAATAAAGATGTAGTTCTTAAGTGCCCTATTTGGTATCACATGTATCGTTTTTAGGTCTTGTTCTCTTGTTAAACTTGTATTTTTTTTGAAATTGCCTTAGGATGTATTATTGAAGAGTCGCATAAAAGCCCTTACACTGTTTATTACAACTGTATTTGAACTAGAACATCCCTATTACATTCAACCCAAAACTGATGTCTGATGCAACCTTTTTCATCCTAATTTTACTGAGTAGTCATTTTATGCACAGTGTTTTTTATAAGCCAAACAACTGTTTTCCAAAGTTATTTACAAGCTTCCGCAAATTTTATCTGCTCTGTTTTCCCGTCTGAGGTTAAGATTATTTTAAAATATATCTGACTTCTATAGAACAGCTGCATTCACAAAAGGCAGAAATAAAAAGGAGGGAGAAAGGGAAACGATGGTAGAATAAACCTTGATACCATTTTAAAACTTAAAAATAGAGTGTGTTGTGCTGAACAAACTGTGTAATTCAGTGTAATTCAGCAGAACTTTGATCAGGGCCTGCCCTCTGCTTCACCTTCATTTACCTTGGCACTATGAACCGTGAAACGTTTCCTCATGTACGGCTTCAGCAAAGCGCCTTTAATTCACCTTTCCTTTTGTAGTAGGGCCAACTCTTTAATAACTCCTCTTTAATAACATCCTTTATAGGGAGAACATTCCCATTAATGCTGCTGACACCCAGGCTGTTGATCTTTCAGAGCAGAAATCGAAAAAAGTGCCCGGAACAGCTACAAAAGCCTGGGGGCTGATGCCTTTTGTACCGTCCTGAGGTACAGAATCTCACTGCAAGAGAGGCAAATCCTAAGGGGAGAGGGGGAGATTGTTCTGCAGAGATATGAAACACATTTCAAAAAGCTAACTAAAAAGCCCACATGCCACCATCTATGAATATGGCTTAAATTGCACATGATTTTCAGAAAAAAAAAATCCTTAAGCTGTATTTTTTAGTCGCTCTCTGTTTCAGGGAGCAGCACCTTGGTGCTGAGCAGCGACAATGACGTGAAACTATTACAGGACATTCTTTTAAAGCCTATGAACTACTTGGCAAGAAGAGTTTCTCTTGAAGCCTACCGCAAAACCTGCTATAACTCTGTTACAGTGTTGATCGGTGTGGCCTGCAAATAAACCCCCTTTTTTTTTTTTCCTGGCTCTTTTGAGATGTTAGAGTTTGTCATTGAGGGTTTGCAACCTTTGAGTTTGATCAATGGCTAAATGTCAATCAGAAGTTTGAGGAACAACTCCGTTTTACATAGCAAAGTAGAAAGGTGTCACCCCATCATCTCCCTTAAGTATTTGTGACCAAAGGAGCTGAAGATGCAGGATTTAAAACTAGGCACAGCTTGATCTTCCTGAGAAAGCTTGTACGTGTCCTGAAACACACTGGAAACACCCTTGGTTTGTTGTGGACCCCGATGCTGAAGCAGCAGGTCCAGGAGCAGAAAGAGGTGCTTGACGGCTCCATAGCTTCACTTAACATTGTCTCCTAAAGATAAGGGAGGTGCACAGGGCTGCAACTGTCTGCCTTGTGTATTAATCACCATATATATAAAAAAAA
>VZSG01000320.1:831399-885045 GCA_013398315.1 Nothoprocta pentlandii
GCCCGGCGGCGCCGTTGAACGGCCGCGTGAGCGCGCGTGCCCGGCGGCGCCGTTGAACGGCCGCGTGAGCGCGCGTGCCCGGCGGCGGCCGTTTAACTGTCTCGCGAGTGAACTGTCTCGCGAGCGCGCGTGCCCGGCGGCGGCCGTTTAACTGCCGCGTGAGCGCGCGTGCCCGGCGGCGGCCGTTGAACTGTCTCGCGAGCGCGCGTGCCCGGCGGCGGCTGTTTAACCGCCGCCCCCGTGCTGCGGCTACCTGTCGGGAGCTCCGGAGGGAACTCTTGGCTAGTGTAAAAAATAATAGTAATAACGCCCCAACTCGTCTGCCTTTTAAAATATTTTGCAGGGTATGAGCATTGCAGTCCTAGGACCAACCTTTCCCAACCTGGCTGCCAACGTGCATAAAAATGTCAGCGATATTTACTATATCTTTGTGGGCCGCTCCCTGGGCTACCTCGGTGGGTCGGTGGTCGGAGGGGTGCTTTTCGACTGTGTAAACGCGCATCTTCTCCTGGGTAAGTGTGTCTAGATGGTAGGAGTCCTGAACACCCTCCTGCAGCTGGGATCTTGGTGCATTTTAAGGCACCGTTTTAAGTTTCCGCTGCAGCAATTTGGTGGTACCGCCACTGGCTGTGAAATGCTGTTTAATGGGAAGCTTTTCAGGGCAACGTTCGTTTGGCTTGTGTAGTATCTTGTGGAAGCTTGTTGCTTCTGTACAGCAGTGCTGAGAAATGGAAACCTGATGGCTGCTGCATGTGGTGCGCTTCATAAAATAGGATGCTTGTGCATCAAGTCTTACTGAATTGCATTTTGTGTGGTGTCTGATTCCATGTGTGCTCAGCAATTCCTGCTGCATGGCATTATGTCCAAGGAGACGGGCTTCCAGGGCATACTCATAGTGGTGGCTGCTTGTGAGTTGGCAGAAACTGGTTGGAACTGGTGCAAAGGTGCCTTTGATTTGCACACACAAGAAAAGAAAAAGGCTGCTTTTTTTTTTTCCCTCTCTATCAAATGATATGCTTTACAATAGATCCTGCTGGAGCAGGCAGTATCTTAAAATGTCACTCTATGAAACGCATAAACAAAATGAGAGCGACTGTATTTTGGCTTTGACCTGCACACAGCTGAAAGCTGCTGCGGTCACGCTGCCATGATGCTGGTCTGTGGGGAAAGCTGCACAGTGAAATTCTTCTCTTTGTTGAAGCTCTGCAAAAACGTTCACCTTGGTGTAGTTGGGAAAAGTACAGAGAATTTCACTGAATCAAATATTGAATTAGGGCTTACTCAAAGTGAAAATTTAAAAAAAAATTGTGATCTTGAAAGCTTACTGCTCCACTGCTGCCTACCCATGCAAATATTTATAGGAAACATGGTTTATGAGCATGTTTTTCTGGCCATGTGTAAGTGTGGGGGTTTCTTTTGTTTGTTTGTTTGTTTTGTTTTGTTTCTTTTTTTTTTTTAGTAAAAGCATAGGACTGTCTTGTGACGCTAGGTCAGTAAGCAGTTAAATTGCAGAATGACACACTTACAAACCAGAAACTAAATGCTCCTTTCACAGAGTGGCATTAAAGGCCTTTTTTTATTCAGGTAGAGATTCTCAGAACTCACCTGAAATTCTGGAAGCCCACTGTTTCCTTTCAAGGGCAGTACTGGCAACCAGTTCCTTCTAAAATTTACCTAAGATTTCTTTTAAAATAATGGCAGCGTGTCTATGCATGCTGTAAGTTAGTGGTTGAAGAAGATTCCAGTACTCTCCTGCCATACATTTCCTTGCGGACATTCAGATATAATTCTGTCTCCTTTCAGGACAGGGCAGTAATCGCAGGATTGGTTTGGAGCATATGGAAAGGTTCATTTTTTCATTGCTCGCATTTAAACTTAAATCTCTTCTTACCCTGTGTGATTCCTTTCTGTTACTATGAACAATCATATCCTATCGTGCCTGTCTCTTTTTTTTTTCCTCCCTTTTTTGTCTTCTAGCTCTAAGATGTCTTTCAGTTTAATTATTTTATCTATTTATTATTGTTCTCCCACCTATTTTTTATTCCCCTGCTCCAGAACCCTTAAAAGTGTTCCTTTTAGCTTTTCAGTGTTTTGTGCCCATCTAACATGGTCAGAGTGGTGTGTCTCAGACATTTCAGATTTTACCTTGAATAATGTCGTTAATTTATCTGTGGAAATGAGTATTAACCTGAAGTAGTTCAGTATTTTCTTGCCTTTTTTCTATCACACACGATAGCTGTTCATCAACAGTTCTTGGGACCTGTATTCTGTCTTTTCAGCCGCATCCAATTTGGTAGCACTATGTCAAAAATACAGTGGGAATAACTGAATCTTTCCTATTGCTGTCCCCTGAGGGCTGCTCGCAGGGGGATCTTGCTCGTGTGGTTAACGTACCTTCCACCTTTCAGCTGTTGAAACTCTGTTACTGTACGGAGCAGAAGTTGAAAATACAATCTTTCTTAGTCAGGAAGCTTTTAAGGACCGATCTTCAGGTGAAGATCAGAAGTGGATCCCTGGCAGCTTCCTGCAAAGTTATTTTTCAGCTCTGTGTGAGGCACCTGAGAAGCTGGATTTAATGCACCCCATCCTTAGCTTTTCCCCTTGCAGCCCAGTGTGCTAGCCTTGAAAATCATCTCGGGGTAGGTATGTCAAGTGCCTCCCCAGGGCTTAGTGTTGCTTTTCCTGGACTGGGGGCAGATTAATTAATTCTGAATTGCATCTATCCCCATTAAGGAGACAGGAGGAAGAAATCATAAACATAGAAGTTAACTGTTGAACTTCTTCCCAAGCTTTCAGTGTTAATTTTCACCATCTCTGAAATCTTTTCCAAACTGATATGGTCTATTTAGTGAATAAAGCAAAACTAATACAATTAATGAATTTCAGTTTATCTTACCTCTGAAATATGGTAGTTCTATCTCTTGCTAATCTAGGAATCATTTGGAACATATCCCTCGTGGGAACAGAATATGAAGGAGAACTAACTTTTATATGGAGATTGCTTACTGACCAAGGGAGAATAGTCACTTTAGAGGATTTTAAGAGTTTAATAACTTGCCTTCCTTTTAGTGGAGTCACTCTTAATTCACTTAATTTGAAATGTTAAGAATTACTAACATACTATTTATTTTGTTTGGTTTGCTGTATGTTTTGTATTTGAAAGCTGTAATTTATTTATTTATTTATTTATTTCATAGGATTGTCCATGCTTGGAACAACAATTGGTCTCTTTGCCATACCTTGGTGTAAGAAATCCATGCTCTTAACTGTCTTGATGTCAGTTATTGGAGGTTCCATGGGAATTCTAGACACGGGTAAGTGACCTCTTAATCTGTCAGTTCTTTCATTGAGCTGAGCAAAAACTTGCCAGTAACTATTTTGATGAGATGGAAACATTTAATTTGGCACAGCGTGAACTAAAAGAGGGAGGCTGATGTATGAGGCCAGGGTTCTTGGTCGTTTATCCTGCTCCTTAGACTTGCAGAGTTTGTGTTTCTGTAACAGACCTGCCTGGGCGTGGGGCAAGTTGACATGGGAATCTCTTGTTTCCTGTAGAAGACTAATACGCTCCTCAAGAGACTGTTACAGGCTTGAGGGAAGTGCCACATTCTTTTGGCTCTTTGGGGAGATATTTTTTAGCTAACTGGGTTCTTGTTCCTTAGTGCTAGATGGAACAAAGTTTGCCTGGAGCAAGCCCCGGTGGTTGCAAGAGGAGGCTGCTCGTAGCTGCTGTGTTGGAGAGCTGGCTACCTCAGCAGATTAGGCAGCATTTTGAAGGTTCCCACCAGATGTTTGCTGCTATAAATCACTGACAGCTCTTCACTGATCTCTTTGACTAGGAGTGCAGGATGCCTTTGGCCAGCATCACATTGATATTTAGGTGTCCAAATTTATTATTTGACCCCAAATTGCAAGTTAATGGCATGTGCACACTGGAGACAGCCCAGAAAAATAACGCCTTTGTTCAAAACCTGTTCAAAACGAATTTCTTGGTAGAGGTTTCTTATCAGAGGACCATGTATTGATGAAGCAAATGTCATAGAGGTACAGTCAGGGGGTCAGTTACATTAGAGACAGAAAAAAGCCTCACATAAATGAGACGTTAGCTCATGGGGCAGGGCTTAGGGAAGATATTAACAGTAGAGACATCAGCATGAACAGGAGATGCCTGGTAACGCTGATACACTTGCCCATGGGGCTCGAGTGCAGCCCAAAAGAGGCCACTGAGCTGCAATTTGAGCAGGAGGTGATGGTAAAGCTGCAACAAGAGCCAGTGCCTGGGCCCCTTGCGTGTGCCATGCCAGCCAGCATTCTGCCTTGCTGAGGAAGTCCCTGGTTGCTTCCTCATGAGCACAACCCTTCTGCGTCTGGCTCCCTGGCTGTGGGGAGGGCTCTTTCTGAGCAGCACCTGGCTGACGTGCCAGCCTTCCCATCCCAGCACCCCCAGAAGAATCCAGGACAGGGCCTCGTTTCAGTGGCTTGGCTGGGAGGCAGCACGGTGACATGATGACCTTGCGTGTGACCAGTCTGTCCTCATTGTGTGCCATCTACGGGAGCTCTGTAACGTTAAAGAGGGCGCAAAGTCAGATCCACTAGTGAAGAGGAAGGGGGAGTCCCCGTCCTTCGGAAGCAAGTGATTCCTGGTGTTTCCTTGGGTGCTGTTCAGTGACCGCTCGGATTCTTAGGGTTCTGCATTGCTGGCTCTAAAACTTTCTGAGCAGCAGTTAGATTTGCTGTTTGGAAGAAGTCTGAGCAATGCTACAAATTCCAGGTGGGTGCAGCTGATGATCTGGGAAGAGAGTAGCAGTGTTCCTGGAGACTGCTTGATGTGCCAAAGAACCTCCAGTTTGAACAGCTGGGAAAAGCAAGATGGAGAGAGCTGGGGAATGGCTGGCCAGGCCAGAAACAGCTGCAGTGGGAATTAAACAGAAAAATTGCCAAATGGATTAATTGTTCATTGAGCCCTTGTCACTCAATTGAGCTACTTCCTGGCTCTTTTGAGTGCTGTGAGTCCCCTCCTAAAACTCAGCTGTGCACACAGGTTTAGGGTGCTTATATGCAGAGTTTTAGTTCACTGCTGTTTTTTGCACCTTATATTTGTTAAAGCTGGGATTATTGCTAGTTGAATACGTAAAAAGTCACAAAAGGCTGTGCTGGCAGACTGAGCAGCAACATAATCAAATGGTGGTTTACTGTTGGTGATTTTGGTTATACTTTTTAAAGCAATGTGTGTTTTGGGACCCAAATGATGGCTCCTCCTATCTCCCATCCACAGGTGGCAACATCCTTGCACTGAACACGTGGGGCGTGGAGGCCGGGCCGCACATGCAGGCCCTGCACTTCAGCTTCGCAGCAGGGGCCTTTGTGGCTCCCATTCTGGCTAAAATGGCCTTAGGAGGCTCCGTCCCGAAGGACCTGGCAGGAGACGGGAAGACAAACCAGTCCATCTTGAAGCTTGTGCCAACAGCACTGACCCCATCGGCACTGAAAGCCCATCTCGGCGTGGATTTTTTGTGGTCCTACGTTGTTATAGGGACGTATCTTCTGTTTGTTTCTTTCTTCTTTTTTATTTTATATTCAAGGAGCGGCTCAGCTCGAGACAAATCCAAGGCTTCTTCGCAGAAACACGTAATTGCCAAGTACCACTACACCCTAATTTTTCTCCTTTTCACCTTCTTCTTCTGCTACGTGGGAGCGGAGGTCACTTACGGCTCGTACATATTTACCTACGCAAAGGTCTTTGTGGCGATGAAAGAAAACGAAGCGGCCGCCTTGAATTCCGTGTTCTGGGGTGCGTTTGCGGCCTGCAGAGGGGTGGCTATTTGCTTTGCCGCGTGCCTCTACCCCGGCACGCTCATCGTGCTGAGCATCATGGGCTCCGTGCTCTCCTCCGCGTGCCTGGTGCTCTTCACCAGCCACCCGCTGTCACTGTGGGCCGGAACCGCCGTCTACGGCGCTTCCATGGCCACCATCTTTCCCAGTGGCATTTCCTGGATTGAGCAGTACACAGTGATCCAAGGCAAATCCGCCTCCTTGTTTGTGGTGGGCGCCGCGCTGGGCGAGATGTGCATCCCCGCGGCGGTCGGCTACCTGCAGGGCAGGTTCCACCACGTTCCCGTCATCATGTACACGGCGCTGGCCACCTCGGCCATGACGCTCGTGCTCTTCCCCATCATGTACAAACTGGCCAGCGTGCCCGGGCAGCGGGACTCCAAAGAAGCGGGCGAGAGCGAGGACCGCAAGGCCCTGTTGTCAAACTCGGGCCTCAACGACGAGGAGGAGGAGGAGGAGGACGCGGGCGAGTGGAACGAAGCGGACTTTGAGGTAATAGAAATGAATGATACACTGAGAAACTCTGTGGTAGAGACCTCCCGGAAGATACCCGGGGACTCTCCAGCCAAAGTCTCGCTCCAGCCTCGTGACGATGATGGGCTGGGTGGTTCTCCAGCTGGTAGCTCCTCGGAGATTAAAAATGTGAGTGCTGACCGTGAGAAGAATGACTGAAGCTTTAAAAAAAAAAAGATGACTTTTTCTAAAAAGGGAAATGCAATCAAATTGTAGCTGTTCTTGTGAAGTGATTCAAGACTCTTTTTACAGTGGCGCAGAAATATGTTTTCACTCCTGTTTTGTCCAGTCCTTTCTCTTTGATTTCCAGTCTGCAGCTGTGTAGCTTGGCGTGGGGAAGTCCCCGCCGATGTGCTGGGGGTGATATGTGAGGAACTTTGTTGCTGATGCTGTAAATGTTAAAGCGGAGGAGATGTGCTCTGAATGTGAGACCTGCAGAGAGGTAGGTGACGCTCTCATGGTAACTAGCCTGGAGAAAGGGGCTGGGTCAGGGTGCCCGCTGTGCTGCAGGGGCAGTGTGTGAAGGGAGCTGACCGGAGGTGCTGCCTCCTCCACACGCAGGTCCTTCCCAGAGGAGCGGCTGGACTGGCCGAGAGAGGAGAGGAGCAGGGAAGCCCTGCAGGTCAGTGAGCCCTCCCCAGGGAGAGTAAACGGGGCGAGGGGGCACAGGTAATGACAAGAGCTGAACTGGAAACACAGAATCACAGAATATTCAAGGTTGGAAGGGACCTCTAGAGATCATCCAGTCCAACCTTCCTGCTAAAGCAGGGACACCCAGAGCATGTGGCACAGGGCGGCATCCAGGCGGGTTTTGAAGACTTCCAGAGAAGGAGACTCCACAAACCCCCTGGGCAGCCTGTTCCACTGATCTGTCACCCTCACAGGGAAGAAGTTCCTCCTCACCTGGAGATGGAACTGCCTGGGTTTCAGCTTATGCCCATTACCCCTTGTCCTATCGCTGGCCACCAATGAAAACAGCCTGTCCCCTTGCTCCCTGCATTTTCCCTTCCTGAACTTACACGTGTTAATCATTATCCTCTGAGCCTTCTCTTCTCCAGAGAAAACAAGCCCAGCTCACTCAGCCTCTCTTCGTACGAGAGATGTTCCATTCCCTTAATCATCCTGGTTGCTCTTCTCTGGACCCTCTCGAGAAGCTCCACATCCCTCTTATACTGGGGAGCCCAGAACTGCACACAGTACTCCAGGTGCGGCCTCACCAGAGCTGAGCAGAGGGGCACAAAACACGTGTTGCAATTTCTCCATGCAAAAGCAAAACTGTTAGGGCTGGTGTTCTAAGATGCATTCAGGCCAACATTTTGTTTTCTTGGCACTTTTTTTTTTTTTTTTTTTTTTTGTTAAGAGCTTTAATTTACTAAAATAGCTTAAATGTAACAGCATAGAATCATAGCTGTTTAATGTATTTTCAGCTGTGGATTTTTTTTCTTCCTCTTTTCTCTGGTCCTCTGAGTGTTCAAATTTTAACACCTTCTTGCTATGGTCTGGTAAGTTAACAGGCAGCAATCAACTTGTAATGAAAAATTTCATGCCTTTTTGCCTCCCGCAGTGGTGCAGGGCTGTCCCCTGGCTCCCTGCCTTGGCATTTAAATGCCCTTTTTAACGGCCGTGTGCCTGTTTTTCTACACGTCTGCGCCTGCTCTTCCCGTGTCACATGTGCCCCTGCACTTAAAATAGTTTTGTTTCCCTTGTTCCAGCGGGGTGTTTTTATTTTATTTTTCTCTTTTGAAGTAAGGCTCTTAAATATCAACCCAAATTCTTATTCCACATGGCAGCATTCAGCCAACAGGAGTCAATGCAGGGCCTTAGGTGGTGCCCTGGTCTTGGACAGCAGGAAAGGGAAGCGCATGGCGGAGGTGCGGCCGTAACGGAGTGCGGGCAAGGGCTGCCTTGCTGGGCGGCCTTTTCCCCTTTCCCTGCTCCACACTATGCCTGAGATGTAGGAAATAGGGATGTTTGTGGAGGTGGAGGTGAGGGGTCAGGACAGGCACCTCCTGCCCCGCGGGCTTTCCTTGACCCCAGGCACGTCCCAGCACTGACAGAAACAAAGAGAGGGACAGTTTGGGGCAGCCCATAACTGAACTGAGAGGCCTAAGGATCATGTTTGTCACTTGACACCAAGAGTGTTCTAGCTGGAATAATGGCCAAAATTAATGCTAAAAGCTTTGTCTGGGTTTCCCTCTGAAGCAGAGACAGCAGTTTCAAGGCGGAGCTAGGGTGACTTGTGTTGGAGAGACTCTTAAGTCTTCTTTTTTTTTTCAAGTTCCCTTATACTGCTGGTCATGTTGCCAAAGAAAAATTGCCACCTGGAAACCAGGGAAACCCCCTCTGCTTCTTTTGACTGAAATGCTCAGTAGGAATGTAGTGCAAGGAGGTAAGGATGCTCAGGGAGAGCTAGGAAGTAAGTGATGCATAATCCAATGGTAAAATGGGAAAAGAAACTAAAGCCCTGCACAAAAATGCACTCTAACCTACTTGAACCTGATCTGTGGCAATGTGCTTGACTAAAGTCTCCTCAGCCAATATAAAAATACTGTGCAGAATGATGTGGCAGGTCCCAATAACTGTTGCATGAGGCACTGAATAGGGATAAGAATTCTCTTTTCCTTAAAATTAACAAGGAGTAGAAATGAAACACTTGTCTGGATCGCAAATGTAAGCGTTCTCCTCTACAGCAGCCAGAGGATCTAAAACATAGTGACAGGAGACACAGCAGAACTTAATTAGGTAGTTTTCTTAATTATTGTAAGTTACTTAATGATGCAGTTGGCTGCACAGCCTCGGGGGCTCACGTGCGAACCTCCCGTGAGGCCTGCGGGTGCTGAGCGCTCCCGAGGGGCCTTGGCCACGTGCTTGAAGCAGCCCCGCGTTGGCCCCAGCTGGGCCTGCGATCCACTCCTAGCGCTTGCTCTCCTTAACCTTGAAGACTGTTCTTAATGTCAAGGGGTTGGCCCTTAATGGAAATTATGGTTTGTAAGCAACTTAAGATGAAAACAGTTCAGTATTTCCGATGACGAGTCTAGTTCATAGCAGTCAGACAGGCCTCACGTTCAAAGAAAGACTCTTAAGTGCTAGAGGTGCTGGCTTGGGGTGTTCCTCAAGGGCTCATCTAGAAAACGAATGCTAGTTTTCATGTTTAAATTTTGAAAATAAATTGGTTCTTGGCATGTACAGTTACTGTGAGGATCTTCTGACAGTGCCTTTTAAGTTAAAGCTCCTCCAGGAAACTTGGTGTTTAGTGTGGGAAGTACTCGAGGGAACTTCCCTTCCCCTTGCCTCGGTTGGGCTGGAGGAAGACCAGCACCGAAAGTCAGCGACATGTCCGGGACAAGGTTTATGAGGGAGGGCACAGAGCCTGAATTGGGTAAGATGCAATTGCTGTCTTTAAAACTAGGCATGGGTTTAACATGGCCCTTTACTTGCCTAATTACTGCCCTGTAGCTTTTTGCAGTTGTGCTGTCTGTATTTATTTTCGCTGCCCAAAGCAGTGTCAGGCGCTCCCCTGTGCTGCAAGCACCGCAGCAGCGCCGGCCGCATTTGCACTTTTACTCTCTACCTGAGCTTGCGCTGCGAGCCGCAGGAGGTGGCAACGGTTGGTGCCTTGATGGCTGCTAGTTACTTTGCCTGCAGCTCAGAGCACTTGGCTGCCCGGCCCCTCGCACAGTGACAGTTTGCATTCTGCTTGGTGTGGGCTTACATTGTACTGTATAATGTGAAATTCAATAGACCGACTTGGGTTTTGAATGTAATAAATTCTTCATGGGAAAAGGCACCTCGGTTCCTTTTCCTAAATAAAGTTTCCTTTTATTTTTGAAGGCGATTCTGGACTTCTGCATTTAACACTGAGGGCAGTGAAAGGGGCCCTGCCTGTGGCGGGCGGGGAGGCCTGCACGGATGGAGCAGGAGGCTGCAGCCCTGGCCGGGCTCCGACGCACAAATTCCGAGCGGAGCTGGAGCGCGGCCGGCTGCTTGTGCTGCTGCGGGTCAGCGCGCCAAGTGAGGGAGACAAAGGCCGATGCTGCTGTGAGTCCAAAAGAAATCACATGTATTTTTACCATATCATTTTATTCAACTTCCGTATGGTTGCCATTATTAACTTCTAAAACAAAATGATTTCCAGTTTAGAAAACAATGCACTGACCACATAATTCCTTTTCCATTTTATACAGTTATACAAATATTCTAAATACACATTTTGTCAAGATGGTGGCAAATAAGATTTAACTGTACAGTACATAAGGAAAGAAAATATTTTAAGCATATTTAGAAGCAATAGAAATGTCTATACAAAACAAGCAAAAATGGAATAAAATTTTATATTTAAAGTATTGCAACAGTCCCACAGGTTTGTAACAAAAAATGTCTTTGCACAGTTCCTCACAATGCCCCATTAATAGCTAAAGCAAGACAGCAATTTTTTAGAAAATGATGTTTCAAAATGCTACACATGATACTACTGTTTGCACAGTCTGATCAAAATAACAATCTACTTGGAATCAAGCAAAACTGAGGAGGAGATTTACCAACCAACTTTAAAATTATCTGTATAAAAGTCATTGCACATTATTTTACTCAGTTGTTTGAAAAGTAAAAAAGTGTATTTACAAAGTATTTCGCAGACAAAATTATAAAGTGAATGGATAATATATAAGTAACACGTCCTGATACTGACAGTCCAAGAACACACACGAATGGTTTTATCGTCTCGAGAGGTTTTCAGTGCTCCTTCCTCGGGGAAGTAAACTCGACTTCTACTTTGAAATGGATTTACAAGATGTTACACAGAGCTATTATTTCAACATCAGCATTATAAAACAGTATGTTAGAAACGAGAAAGAAAGAAGGAATTTGTACATCTTAAAAAGTGAGCTATTCATAGATCAACAAATGCATTTTTTTTTAAATTTAGTTAGGATAAATGTTCATTATTCTTCAGATAATAAATCCAACAGTTAAAATGGAAATCCTGGCCTAGATGAGACTTGAGAAAGCACCATGCACAATCATCTTAGTGTGGTAAACACTGAAAAAAAATAATAGCACCTGGGATCCTGTGCCACAGATCTCCTAGAACTGGTCGAGCAGCTGGCGGAGATAGGGCACCTTGGAGAGCTCTCTGCCGACGCGGGACAGCTTGAAGAGCACGGGGCAGTTGAGGGACACGCACGGGATGTGCTGCTCAAAGCAGCCCGTGCAGTTCCTGCAGATCTGCAACGGGAGGGTGAGAAAGCAGGGTGAGCCCTTGTGAACACAGAGCAGCATAACCTGGCCCGGGGGTGCCGCCAGCACCGAGTCCATCGGGACCGCCCTGCCCCCCAGGGATCCCCGAGGGGCCGTCCCAGGGAGCCCCTTGGTAAAACTGCTCCAGCTGCAGGCAGAGCTGCAGGCGGAGCCGCCACCTCCCCAGGACAGCTGGGCCCGAGGGCCGCACCCGCGCTCCCTCATGGAGCGCTCTTCTCGCCGGGCCGAGGCGCACGGGCCGCACCCGCGCTCCCTCATGGAGCGCTCGCCTCGGGCTGCCCGCCTCCTGGTAGGCTCGATAGGAGACACCTGCCTGGAAATAGTACGGGCAGGCAGAGGTGCTGCGAACGCAGCCACACAGCCCAGTGAGCTCAGCAACTGCCCCCGCCTTGTTCTCCTGTTTTTAATCTCACCCAGGATCTGCTTGGCCCTACCATCCGTCCAAGGGCCCGTAGCTCTGCTTCCAGCCACAGGCCTGGTTTTTGTGACAGCCAAGTTGTGACCTCTTGCACTGCCCCCATTTGTGTGGTTTCAACAAGGCCCAGTCAGGATTGCGCTGACGATCCCCTCACTTCCAAATTAATTCTGTTCTCCCGTGTCAGAACCACCGGGCATCAGCACCCTCAGCCACCAGAAGAACCTCGGAAACCACAAGCAGCCCTCGTTCTTCCTGAAGAGGCTGGAGCTGGTTTAAACGCAACGAAACCAAACTACAAATTGAGTTTTTTTGCAGAATTTCAGTTTGTGCGCAGAGAGGACGCCTATGCCCTTATTATGAGGCAAATACTCTTTAAATCAAGCTCTGAAATACTGTGGGATTGAATGGCACTCAGCTGGCTTACCAGTCTTGTGCTGCTGCTGGCACGTCTGAAATTCCAGAGCACTGAGAACTTGAGCTATGAGGGGGGGGTCCGTAGATCTTCACGCCTCTCTCAGGGGGCTGAGTACTCGTACAGGGGCTGAGACCCAACCCCAGGCCCGGCCGATCCGCTGCGTTTTGCAGCAACAAGGGAACGTTGTGCTCAAAGGCACTAACCCTTTCGTAGCGCTAGACCAACTGGCCAGTTTTCCAAATTCCAGAACCAAAATCATGTGCAGGGTTTTGAGCACCACAGGAAAACTGCAGTGTGCAGCCTTTGCCCCTACTGCCATGCACAGCGGAGGTGGCAGCAAATACAACAAAATAAAGAGGAAAGTACAGTCCAAAGCTCAGTATTATAATATTTATGAATGTCAATTACGGTGGATTTCTAGCACCAGAGCCCCAGGGGAGAATCAACATCCAGGCGACACCCACATTTATATTCCTGCAACTCGGGCAAGTCTCCAAACTGTCGCAGTGCCAGGGCTCAAATCAGCGCTCCCAGAGACACTCCTCAGTTACGGAATCCCAGAGAGCACCGACTTGGTGCCGCCGCACGGGGAGGCTCTGCTCCCACAGTGACTTCACGAGCTGCTGCCTTCCCCACTACTCTCAAATTGACTTCTAGCTCAAGGAAGAAAAATGATTTGGAAAACTCCTCTCAAGAGCAATTGGAACAAAACCCCAATTCGTTTCCCAGGCCAAACATGCTTTGTTGCTACTGATCTAGAACATCAGCAGTCATTTAAATACAACAAAGGCGGGGATTTTCAGGGCATTTCTATAACTTTCCATCCTTGCTGTTATATAAATGAACCTCCAAAGCCAGCAAGATGCTTTTAAAGGGGAGGAAGAGAGGAAGAGAAAGGCTCCTTTTGTTGCCATTGCTCCCTCCCTTGGCTGCAGCGAGGAAGCTGAGGTGGGCGCCGTGGTGCCTACCTTGCCGAGCTGCTCCTGCTTGCGCTCCAGCTCGCGGATCTCCTGCTGCAGGATGACGGCGACGTGCTGGGGCTGGCTGCGGCAGCGCGCGCACACGCCCAGCTGCGTCAGCTCCTCGCACACGGGGCACTGCAGCGTGGGGAAGTACTGCGAGATGGTGCCTTTGCGGCCCTGCCGCTCGCCCGGCGCCGCCCCGCAGGCGCCTCGCTGGATCTGCGGGGAAAGCCCACGGTGAGGGGCGGCCGCGCCGCTTGCTCCAGCCCTCCCGCCCTCCCTCACACCGCTCATCTGGCTCTAGAGGGGACGGAGAGGCAGAAGAGCCCGCGGGGCTACTCGGGGACTGCTCACAGGAAGGGAGGCCGAAGCCCCCATGAGCTGCAGCCTGGTTCACAGCAAAGCTCGCAGGGGAGAGCAGCAACAGAGACTGTTTCCAGGCTCCTTTTTGTCAGTGGGCCTGCAAGCTAAAATCCAGCCAGTGTTCCTCCTCCTGCACCTCATCAGGGACTTTTGTGGCTTTTGGAAACAGCTACTGGCAACAGCCAGTTCAAGCTTCCTGCTGCTTGGGCACTGTGACCTGCTTTGGGAAGGTGAGGTATCTTTGGGATATCTTGGAAAAATAAGGGCTCTGGCATCTACTACTGAAAAGAGATTTAAAAGGCAATATAGCTAGAGAGATGCATCTAGGAGTACTGCTAAAAAGAAATAATTACATCAAAAACCATCTTGGGAACTGTGGAAGGGGGGAGAAAACAGAAACTGATGATGTGGCTAAGCCCAACCCTGAGCAGACTGGTCAGCAGGGGAAAAAGGTATTTGGTGAATGAAGAAATCACCCCAAAAACCTAACGATTTATGTCTGCGAGTCGAGGCACTGAACTGGTGCGGGGGGCAGCTCGCTGGTCCTTCAGCTCACTTACCCTGGGCAATTCGTGGTACCAGCTGAAGACGTCGATGCCGATGAGGGAGAATATCCTGGCCAGCGGCGGCAGGATCTGCTTGGTGATGTAGTAGGTGGCGTTGAGGCGCAGGTTGGGGTCCTGCAGCACCTCGGCGGGCCGCCGCACCAGCTGGATGAGGGGCAGCCCGGGCAGGCCGCACACCACCACGTAGGGCACGCGCTCGCCCACGCGCGGCTCCGAGCGCCGGTCGTGGGCCAGCAGCCTCCTGCGTGGAAAGAGCCGTCAGCGGCCGGCAAACGGAGCCCGGCAATGTCCCGCGTGGCTGTGCCTGGGGCGGGCGCCGCTGCAGCGGGAGGGCTGGCACCTCCAGCGGAGCAGGAGATGGAGCCCAGGCCGAGGGCCCCAGCACTGCACCCCACTGAGGACACCTGGGTCTGCAGCGCGGGCCGCTCTCCGTTTGCCTCTTCCCTGCAGGAGAGTCTTACGGGAGAGCAGCTGCCCCACAGGAGTGAGCCCAGGGGCCGAGGGAGCAAATGGTTCCGCGCAGTTAGAAGCGGAGACCCATCTAGGGCATGTAGGACATTTCCTTTCGGTAGAGAAACTGCAGCCTAATTTGAAGGCTGTTGTACGAGGCAAGGTGAGACTGGCCAACAGCGCCAGCTCCCCTTGTCTGTTGGTGACAAATACCAACAAAGACTACTAAGGGGTGCGCGTTACACCTGGAAGTGTGCGTCGTAGCACCAGTGCACAGGCACCACCAGCACCAGCAACCACCAGCACCACTATTTCTTCCTCTAACTGCCCAGCAGCAGTGAGTCCAGGTCCATGACCAAGGCCCCCAAGGGCAGGAGCAGCAGCAGCAACAACAAGCTCTACTACCCATCCCGACCGGCCGCACCGGGGACCCGGGTGGCTCTGCCAGCGCCGTGAGGCCACCCCGGCTTTGCCTGGTTGAGCCCCACTTGCTGCTGAGGCAGTTCTGAAGGCGACGTGGCACCGGGGGCAGCCCATGGGCCGCAGGAGTAGCCGGGAGGGCTTCCCTGCGCCTCCCGCCGCCCGTACCTGGTGATCTCCAGGGCCGGCACGCAGGAGCCGGGCTTGTACGCGGTGCTCCCTCGGTACTCCTTGGCGAAGATGAAGTCCTGCATGCTGGCTTTTCCCTCCAGCAGCTTCAGGCACTGATTCTGCACATACTGTTTGATCTGACTTATGTCACGGGTTTCAAATAGCAGCTTGATTGAACACTCAAGTATCTGGAAAACGCAAGGGGGAAAGTGAGCAAAACGTTTAACTCAAAATCAGTAATTCCATACAATTCACCAAATATATTTGTATGCTATTTATATAGCCGTATTCCATATAATTCACTGAAATATTTATATGCCATTTACAAAAAGCTATCAAACTTGATCTAGAACATTCCTGTGGCACCCCTCAATTCACTTTACATGTTACTGCAACAACTTATTCTCAGCTTGACATAAACACATCTCTCCAGGTCACACATTCTCCTCTCATAGCAGATCTTTTTCTGAGGAAGGAGTTATGTACTATTAACAGTAACTTACACATATGAGAATTAAGAAAAATATTTCTGGGATAGTGGACAATATTAAAGAAATCAACATAACCCCAATTTCAGTCAAGTCAGCTTTCGGATATTTCGTATCTTTCATTACATTATCCACGCCCAAGCTCAGAGATTGTTGCAGTTTCTCCCCAGAGTTAAGAAAGAAAACAGTTTCTCCTGTCATTAGAAGTGTCTTGTCATGATTTTCTAGACATGTCAAAAAAAAAGATTTACTTCCTTTTTAGACCCTATTTTTGTTGACATGGCTAGAAAAGGTTCTTGCTAATCAAAACAAATTTATCTCAGGAACAGAAGTACCTGCTTAGGAGGATTTATTTCCTTTTTCAACCCTGAGCGGGCACTTTTGTTACTGGGATAAATGTGACTAACAAGAACCTTTTAAACGTGCCCCCTGCTGTGCCACGTGAACGTGCTCGATGCAGGACTGTCTTCTCACGAACCAGCCCAGCCCCAGGTGCACCCCGGCACCGCGGCCGCAAGAAGCCCCCGGCTGTTTTACCTTGGACACAGCAGGGCAGGAGTCTCTTCGCACGGTCTCGATGCCTTTGGCATCAAATACAGGGTCCTTCTGCTCCAGTGTTTCATACATGTAGCCCACATACCTCTTTTTCGTCTGCAGGACACACGGCAAGTAGACCTGGAATGTTTAAAAAGCAGATAAGCCAAACTCACACGTGCCGGGAATATAAAGTGGTTCTGAACACAGGGGAGGTTTCTGTAAAGAATACGTTGTGTTGTTTTCTACAGTCATTAAAAGCAATAAAATAGATCACAGTAATGTTAAAGGGTAGCTGAAGAAGTGGGGATTCAGCAGGGCTCTGTTCTCAAATCACTTTATTTCACTTAGCTGTAATGGATAAGCAACCCAAAGCTCAGATTAAAAGTGACACCAAGGGTAATTCATTCTGAGCATCCTTACTTTCCTGCCCTGCAGCTGTCAGCATTTTCCACGTAACTGCACTCCCCCTCTCAAAAGAAAAGTTTAAGCACTGAAGAAGAAAAAAAACTTTCTCAGCAGACATAGCAGCTTTTGAACCTCCTATTTTCAGACAATTTAGTTCTGGAGGGGCCTACAATTAGCTGGCAGCCTCCCTGGGAGAAAGCAGCTCCTCCGCGTGGCTGGAACTCTGGACCACTCTTGGTGCTCTCTCCAACTCTTCTCTCATTCCTGGTCTCCACAGTGTTCCTCAACCAGCTTTCAAGGCAAGAACAGGGAACGCCGCCGGCAGGCCAGGGCACGGAGCGCGGTTCCTCTCCAGGACTGCCAACACCCGCTGCCTTTGGACCAACACACAGCCCAAACCCAGAGAGACGGATCCAGACCTCGAGGAGCAGGGACCTTCCCCCTGCCTGGGCTGCCAGGCTGCGGCCCCGAGGGCATCCTGACACGGGGAAGTGACAACAGCCCTTCCGTTCATCCCACAACACACCTGCAGGAGCCAACAGGCTTCCTGACTCTTGGATCTTTCACCTTCACATCTGTTTGGGATGTTTTCACCCAGCACATTTCAAGTGCAATGTTTTCCTTTTACCTTTTCAAACTTCAGTTTTACAGGCTTGGGGTTTGTCGCTGTTACAGCTTCAGCAATTTCTTGGCCAATCTTGAAAGACTGCTCCTTCGTGGCTCCTTTCAGCAGCACAAACATGCTAAAAGCAAAGACACATAAGAAGTGAGGGCAAATCCATTCAGCACAGTTCCTGAAATTTTAAGATACAGTTTCCTGAAGACAAGGAAAAGACTCACACTATTTTGTTTCCTTCCTACACAAAAGGCCCCAAACCTGAGAAACTACCACATTCGACACAGGATCAGGAGTGACAGGGTGAACGAACACCCTCTGGCAAGGCAGGAAACGGGACCCTTCCCGGCACTGAAGAATTCCAGGGTTTGCATCTTCCCAGAATAGGAACCTGCTCCTGCCCTGGGTCAGGGCGCTGCAGCCTGGGACACTGCTTCCCGCTTCCTGCAGGGGCAGCCAGCCGGTCTGCAGGGGCTTCTCTTGGGATTCTTTTTTCTCCTACTAAACTGTTAGGATTTTATTATCTTAGTATCTTACTGCCCAGACATTGTGCAGCGTCTCGGCAAATTGGTCTAAAATTGGTGACTGGATTTGCAATTATTACGGAGGGAGAAGCAGACAGAGAACTCATGTTCCCTCATCAGCTTTGCTTCCCACAACCGGAGTGAGGCAAGCCCAGGCCCGGAGATGGATGTGCAGGAGGGATGTGCAGGAGGGATGTGCAGGGCTGTTATTAAGAGCAAGGATTGACTGGGAGATATAACGTATTTCAGGCATCCAAATCTCATCTTTGGATGCTTTGGTGGCTTCTTGTGAATGATCCACTTTTTAAGCTTAACATAAAATTGGAAGCATTCCTCTAAGTATTAACATGCAGCGCCTACTAAATTTTATAAATATTCTATCTTCCAAAATAAAAATGGTATCAGAGACAGACACAAAAACTGCTGCTCAGCAAAGTAGCATTATATAACCTCACACATAAAAAGAATATTTTTTCCTCTTCTCTTTCCTATTTCTCACAATTCACAAAGAAAGAAAACCCCCAGAGCACTTCCTTAGCATCCAATAAGAAACTCTGGGAGAATAAATGTGATTTACTCTGCCTCACTGTGCAAGACAGTAAGCAGCCCCAAAAGGGAACGTTGTGCTCTGCTCTGTGTCACTTGTCTGGTTTCAAAAACCCGTGACTAATAATTCTGGGGTAGTGAAAACCCCCCAACTCCATTCCTGACGGTCCCTGCCTTCCCAGACGAGCTGCAATCCAGCTTGTATGAAGAGCAGAGCAGCAGAGCCAAAGGAGACGATCCATTACTGCAGAGAGGGAAAGCACAGCGATGGGCTTGCTTAGCAGAGGAAGCTCCAAAGCTCACAGCGCATTAGGCGAAGCAGCCGGGTTAACGTTACCGGGCTGACGCTCGGTACCCCGTGAGCAGGAGGTGAATTAGATAAAAACGCTGATCTGTCCGAGTTTCACACAAGGAAATTCTCCTTCCCACAAGGAAATCCTCCTTCCCACTTGTTCTGAATTATCACAGTGCTTCTGCCTGCTAAACTGGTGTGCTCTGATTCCAAGTAACACCGCAGTGCTCCGAGCAACACCGCAGTGCTCCGCATGGGAGCAGTGTGAAGTGCAGTCAACAGCTCCGACCGACCCGGGTCTCAGGGGAAGCTGTGGGCAGAGCTCAGAGCCTCCCAGCAGCAGGGCCTGGAAAGGGCCCATCCCAGGGAAGCGCTGGCCAAACCTCACACAGAAAGCCCAGATCCAGCCTGGAAAACCGGGGGAACTCTGTAATGGGTTTTAGCTATGCAAGAGGACATGAGGACATCCTTGTCCCAGCTGTGGGGACAACAGAAGAAGGCACCTATGGGGCAGAGCGCCCATTACCTGTCGGTGTCGCCGTACACCACGTGGGCGCCCCACTTCTTCGTGTCGTTCACCAGCTTTATGGCGCGCTCCAGGGTTTCCCTGGCTTTGTGCACGATGCTGTCGCCCAGCTGCAAAGAGCAACAGCAACAGCGGGTCGCACTCCAGTGCCAAAATCACTGCCAGCTTACTAAGTAAGCATGGCTTAACCCTGCCCTGATCTAAGTAAAATCACTATTCTGAAAGCACTGCCACCTATTTCATGGTTTAAAAGAATTCCAGAAAAATGTTTGCTCAAGTCGCCCAAAAACTAAGTCAAGAACCAAGACAAGAGCAAAATTAAGGAAATTTTAAAAAATCAACAACTTCATTTAGACTTCTTCAGACATGCGCAAAACATAAGCAGCAAGAGAAGACTGCTCAGGAATGTCTTCATAGAATCACAGGGTGGTTGAGGTTGGCAGGAACCTCTAGAGATCACCCAGTCCAACGCCCTGCTCCAGCAGGGACACCCAGAGCACGGGGCACAGGGCGGCATCCAGGCGGGTTGGGAAGCTCTCCAGAGAAGGAGACTCCACAGCCTCCCTGGGCAGCCTGTGCCAGGGCTGACACCCCCTCTGCTAAGAAAGTTAAGATTTCTTAAAACTCTACAACAAACTCTAAATACTTTTATAGGGGAAGAAGAAGAAGAAAAAAAATTTTTTTTAAGGATCACAAATGTCCAATTACTGATTTTCAGTACTACGAGTAACGCCCCCCCCATGGGCGTTTGAATACACTTCATGCAACGCCACAGTGTTACCTGACCGCCCCGAAGGGCCCCCTTGCCCCGCGCGCGCCTCTGCCAGCCTCACCTCCACGCAGGGCATCCTTCCCGAGAAGTTGGCCGCCGTGTAGCCGAAGGTGACGTTCGCGATGAACTTGAGGCCGCGCTGGCGAGCCTCGAGCATGCGCGTCACGGCCCTGTCGTGCCGGTAGGCCCGCATGGACTGCTTCACCATGACCCGCGTCTTCAGGATCTCCTCCAGCATGCTCGGCAGCACCCCCTTCCTTACCGAGGGCTGCCAAAGGGAAAAAACAGCGGTGAAAGACCCATCTAAGCACTTAGGAGCAGAGGCAAACCTAGAGCTGTCAGATAAGCGCTGATAAGAGCATAAATTAATTAGCAAGGTGCCCAAGGCATCAAGGTTCTGGCTCGTCACAAAAATATTAAAAGCAACTAGCAATACAGACAAAGCTTTTAAGAACAGGGTAATTTTTGTTGTTGTTTTAATCAGCCCTGCCAATGTAATATGTCTAGATAACCACATTAATTACAATGGCACTTTAGCATTTAACATGATTAATTCTTCACGTGTTAAATACTAGAGAAATATTATCTCTCAAAAATTCTGCCAGTGTTCTTTACCTGAAGTTTTTGCTTTACATTAAATATACGTATGCTGGAGAGTGGCTAATTACTCCCAAGAGCTCCAGGCTATGTTTATTATTTCATTACAGATCAACCAGCAGTTCTCCTAACATAAAAAAGGGAGTCTCCTCTCCCAACCCATGGCCCTTTTCCTAGGAAAGCAGCTGCAGAACAATGAAGTGTTATGCTCACGGAATTACCATTTGATCCCCAAACTGGGCAAGTAAAACACAGCTCAATTTTAGATCAAACAAGTCCTTGGTAGAAGGGAAAGCAGGAAGATGATGTTTTACTTCCCGAACTGCCCCCAGTCCAGGGCTCTGAACAGTGTCAACAAACACGGGGAATCGGGAGAGTGACGCTGCCCCTGCAGGCCCCTTGGTCTGTCCTGGCACAGGGAAACAGCCTCATCCTCACCTTGACGAAGGCCACCCCGCTGGGCGACACCGTGATGTCCTGCCTGATCTGGTAGAGCAAGTCGGGGGGCACTCGGAGGGACGTGCAGCCGAACTTGAACTCGTCGTACCTAGTAAGGAAAGGGAGGCAACGGGGAGAGGATTCATTCGCTTACAGACTCACCACAGGCTTACACAGCAAAAACATCTGCTCACCCTGGAATACTGAAAACGCCAACAAGAAGGGTATCAAAATTACTATCTCCAGGAGAAATAACTGATCATCACTTATAATTTCTTTGTTCTGTGCAAAGCGCTCCAGTGACACATGGGTAAAATCAGCAGTAAGTAAATTATCTGTTCTGCATTATAGATCACTGGCAAGCGTGGAGCTAGTGACGCAGCATATCCATATCCCAGCACGGAAACCGGGCACCTTCACTCACCAGCCCGCTACATGGACTCTCGTGCCACACGTGCAAAATTTCAAATCAAAGGCTTGAAAATCTGATGGTGACACCTATCAATCCTTGCAGTAGCGTCCAATTTTCCACACATTGTTTATAAATGTAATTATAATGAGCACTGAGATTTTTGTTCTTTTTTTTTCAATTTAAAAAATACCATTATGCCCAGGAAGATGTGCTATAAAGAATAATTCACTTTAGCTTTTCATTTTGAATAGAGTGAACCAAAATGCCTAGAAGGAAATAATCAATTTATGAACAAATGGTGGAATAACGCTAGTCCAGCTTGGAAAACACGAGTGACTTTATACAACTTCTACCTTATTATGAAGCAGCATTAAAAATTAATGTCTACTTTAGTGATGGAAGAAGCGTGCACTTATCCAAGACACACACAAAGCACAGGCCCACAGAGTTCAGCTTTTGAACAGAACACGGCATTCCTAATTGTGTATTGGAAAATATACATATTAACATATATAGATGTGAGTGTGTACATATCACATCTTTAGTAGCTATTTTCTAACAACAAAAAAACCCACTATTTATCTATGTTCACCGTTTCCATTGTCAGCTGAGGGCTGAGCATCTGCAGTTAAGTCTCTACAGAATCAAAGTTTGCAAGACGAAGAAAACTCACTCACTTCCCCAGGTTTTCAACGTGTCCCAGGCAGGTTGAGAAGCAGTAGTTGTAGGCGATCACGATCGAAGGGTATAAGGACTGGAAATCCAGCACAAGAACAGCGTTGCTGTAAAACCGGGATTCGGGCTCCATGATGAGGGGAATGCACTGGGGGCTCTTCATCTGAGCTCGCTGCTGGATACTGGGTGTCACGGGAATGAAGTTCATTGGCTTGGCGATTCGCAGCATCATCGACTCCACGCGATACTGCAAAGCACAGTGCGGATACTGTCACCCCAGCTACCATTTAAAAACGCAGCATCAATGCTGGTGTGTTAAAACTGAGGGAATATGCACTGTATTTCCTGAATTTAAAGCTCGGAGGACTAATCTTCCCAAATATATACAGCCTTTCCCTTACTTTGAACGGGTACTCTCCATCACATACAACAGAACTGGTCCTCATCTTTCTGCCTCATTTAGCCCTAATTATTGAAAAACTAGTACTTCTGATTTGTATCTATGCGTAAAATAAATATGCAGGTCAGTATATAATGTGCACCAAGACATATTGCTACGCTACAGCCCGTGAATGAGTATTTGGTGAACCAAGATTTTGCATTTCATCATTTTCCAAATGAATTTGCACTGTTTTTTTTTTTTTTTTGTTAACATTTAAGAAAACAGGAACAGAGGACTCACAAGTGACCTAAGGTACTAATTGTGCCCTACAAGGTTTTGGTCAGGGGGGCACAGAGCTGCTCAGGGAGAAAAGCTGAGCAACAGCTAATATTTCTTCCCTAGTTTGGGCAACATCCAGTTCTTGACCGTGTGACTAAGACTCCAAGGGGCTACGAGTACCCCGTGCTGGACTGGCTTAGGCTGCTCTGGAGGGGCATCCAAGGCAGCTCTGTCAGGACAGGTAACTGAGGTAATCACCTGGGTGATTAGGAAATAATAATAGAAAAGTTGCCTTGAAAAAAATAAATGGAAAAAACAACAAAAGGAAAAAGAAAGGCAAGAAAACCAGATAAAATATCTGAAACCTTCTCAGTACTATTCTATCTTAACATCTGTATCAGGAAAGGAGAGCAGGAACCCTTCAAAAATGCGGGGATCATTCCTCCGAGCGCAAACATGCACCAACCGAGGCGGGTGCGAGCGGCTGCAGCTGCCCCTCTGTTGGTGCTCAGAGGTTTCAAGGGAAGCAGAAGGTGGGGACACCCCAGGGAAAAGAGGGGTCAGGCAGGAGACGCTCCGGCTGCGCCCTCCCGCCATTTGCTGGAATGACTGAATACAGGGCATTCAATTATTTCTGACTGATATACTTCTAAGATACTTTATTCAAGCCGTTACTGCTGCTTTTGGATTGTCCAACCTTATTCACATTTCAATTTCGTGTTATGCAGCGCTGTCCCCTTACAGAAACACACACACTGGCTAAAAATACACTGAAGGACAGAATCATTTTTAGAGACTATTTTGGCTTGGGGAAGCGTAAGGAAAACGAAGTCTTACCTGGGAGCCTCTTGTTAACACATGCAAGAACTGAATGCCAAAAAGCCTGGCCATTTCACTTGTTCTGCCAATCAAATCCAGTGTTTCTAACAACTGGAGATTCCCACGGACCCGGCTAATATAATGATCAACCATCTTCCACCTGTGAAAGCAAACACCTAGTTATAAACCGTGCTGCTCTTTCTCCTAGAAAAACATACTTTTAGGATAGCTTCTTACAGACCAGCAAATGTAATTTCTCTTAGGACATTTTCATTCGATTCTTTCAAAAATGAGACATACATAAACACACACTTGCATAGACTCTAAGACAGATACAAAATGTCACACACTATATACTACAGGTTTGCCTTACTGCCCTAAAGGACTAGTAAAACCAAATCTAGAGTTTTTCTTCATCTGATTAAATGTTTCTTTAACTGAGAGGATTTTTGTGGAAGCAATCTTCCACACTAAAAAAGCAGAATGTAAATTCATAATCTCAGCACTAAATTACATTTCCATCCCTGCAGAAGTATTTAAGTTTTAAATAAATTATGGTTGTATGAGATGATCAGTAGCCTCACAGAACCACGACCTGTTCATATCACACAATATCAAAATGTTCTAAGGAAGATTAAGGCATGATACACGCTGGGTGTGTGTACATAAGGGTAAGGTCTTGTATACTGTTTTGTACTTTGTTGTGTATATTGTTACTTAAAGCTTAACTTTGTTGCATGGTAGGAAATAAAATAGAAACTAACACTTCATTAGAAGCCCTTCAGATGAATTATGTACGAAATATTGACCTTACAGAACTCAAAATAGTACTTGTATTCAAATACTTTGATACTGTAACTCAAAATTGATGTACTTTGTGTACTTTAAATGGAAAACGAGACGAATTATATTATTTTGAGGGTGTAACTATGCAACAGAATACAGCAGAACAGATAAGCTCATCTAAACTGCTGCATCCAGCCTGCTTCGATGCCCAAGCTAAATTATTTCTATCTTGATGTTGGCCTGTATAGATTCAATGTTAAGAATATTGCCTTAAAAAAAAAAAAAAAAACCCTCTTCAGAATGGATCAATAGTTCATTACCTGTAGACATCGGTCTTGTTATCAAACCAATCAGACAGAACTCGAAAAGTAAACAAGGGAAAACGCTGATGAAGAACATGAAAGCCCACATTTTCAAAGGTATAGTTCATTAGATCCACCTGGGAAATAAAAAACAAAGGATGTGGTAAAAATCTGTAGTATCTTTCACAGTCAAAGAAAGCTATATTTTAAAAAAAACTAATTTACATCTTTTTAAACGTGTGTGTGTGTATATATATAATAGAGTTGTAAGTCCCTAACTATTTGCAGGCAAGGAAAGAAACTCCATCAGCAGCTGCCAACACTACATGGAGTTAAGCAAGGAGCTGCTCCTTCACTTTGCTGTGGGGGGTCTGAACACCGGAGCAGGGTGCTCGGAGAGGCGGCGGAGCTCCCATCCTTGGAGCTCCTCAAAACCCACCTGGACACGTCCTGGGCAACCTGCTCCGGCTGGTCCTGCTTGGACCAGGGCATCTCCAGGGGCTGCTTTGTGACAGGCTGTCACAACCAGATTGGAATTTGGTCACAACAAAGTTTGTTAAGACTGAACCAGTTAAAAATAAAATGTAAGGTCCTTTTATTATTGGTACATTTTATTATTAAGCTGTAAGGTGAGCAGTGAGCAATGAGGAGGTCTGACAGCTTAAAACAAGTTCAAACACTTTATTAGCAAAAGCAGCGTCCCAGCTGGCTTGCTAAACAGGTAAGCTGTTCTCAAGACCAACCCAGAAGTCAAAAGGACTGCTATTAAGAAACATTCCTGAAAGACAAGTGCTTTGGTATTCCATATTTTAGTGATATATAATATTCATGTCTCACAAAGTAGCAGACAATTCTGGGAAGTAAAAATTCATTAATAAAGAATAGAACCTACTTAAGTTACATGAAAACACAAACAAAAAGTTTACAACAATTAAAGAAAAAACAGCTGGTACATTTAATTGTTTTAAAACTTTACCTCATTTCTCATCATTCTCCAAATATTTAGGACAATTCTCCCGACAATATTTATTTCACTCATTGTGTCTGACCCGTATTCATCAAGCTCAGCTGCAAATCTGTTCTCTTTCTTATCATCTAAAGACATTAAAAGAGAATATATTTAGGTAAGTTACAGTACAGTCAAAATCAGGTGAAGCAAGCGAGAATTTGAGCTCTCTAGAAACAGGGGAAAACCAAAGGCTATTTCTGACTGCACAAAATGAGTTATTTGCCAGTCCCCATGGCATCTCTGATCAAAGCTGCCCCCCATTTTACCCTTCCTGCATGTTCCCCTGAGGAAAACTCTCCCTCTGGTTTCCCTGCTGCCCGTGGCTCTGTATTCCCACGGGGAATGCACTGGACAAGCGATGCTCAACGGCACCTGAGAGGAGGCTGCCGGCACCGCAGCGCGTTAACACACAGCGGGGAAACGGGGGGAAAGGAGCCATCTCTGCCCCACAGGGCTCCGGGTTTTACTTGTCATGATCTTAATACAATCCGAGCCAAGTCACGGGGGAGACAATTCAGCGGCTTCTCTACTGTGCGCCCACCGCAGTGGGAACAGGCTGAGATACGGGCGGCACAAGAGAAGAGAGGAGGAAAGAGGCAGGAAGAAACGCACAGGCAGGAGCGGCAGCCTGATCCTCTCTGCTGGTGACTGAAGTGCAGCAAAGGCAGCAGACCCTCTTCAGCCTTTTCTTGCTGTGTGTGCTTTGGATCACTACTACAGCACAAGAGAAGACAGACTTTTTGCTGCATGTTTCTTAAAACTGTCCTTATTTTTTCCTTACGTGAATCTATGGTTTTGGACTCCTTTCCTGTGTTTAGACTGGCGATTCTGAAGTGCACAGTACAGTTTAAAAATTAGTATCAAAAAAATCCCAGGTGTACCTGCATATATCCCTATATAGGTATATAGGGATATATACCTACTCTTGATGACAAAAGTGGAAATTCTCTGGAATTCAAGCAAGGCTGCTATAAAGCAGCATAACTCAGAACAGCATCTTTATTTGGATCTTTCAAATGTGTGCCATTTTGAAATACAGTTGAAAAAAAACCCACTGCTCCTTATTGACTGGCCTTATCGATAAACCACAGAGCCATGACAAAATTTAGCAGGCCTTTCATACACTTTATCAAAACGCCTGCCATCTTTCACATTGTTTCAGATTTTAAGCAGAAAAAAAAATCTTCTCTCCAAGCATGAATGGAGAAGAATCCCTAAAACAGCAAGTTTTTCTTCTACTCATTTTATATGCTTGATCTCCTGCAAAAATGAGGAGCTTCATTTTTCTTTTTCTTTTTTTTTTGTCTTTTTTTTTTCCTTTTTTTTTCTTTTTTTTTTTCCTAGTAGCAGCAAAAATCAGCCTATTTCTTTCACGTCCAGTTATTTTCACCAATGTCACCCTGGCTCTCCTGTCTGGGAGATTCCCCACACTTCTTCAGTCTGCTCCACATGTTGCTGGTGCAGACAGATACTTCAGTGCACGGCAGCCTCGAGGAGCCCTGCTGCCCCGGCGAGCGCACGGCTCTTGCCCAGCACTGCTGCTTCTGTAGCTGCTTCACTGCAACTGATGCAGAATGCACGTCCGAGGCCTCTTCGGAAGCAGAAGGTGCTGAGTAACAGAACTGGAGATTCCTCCCATCTTTCTGGTGCGTGAGACGAAATTAAAAGAGAAGTGTCCTCCGTCCCTCTGCATCCTCTGTTACCTGCTCCCTACCTCTGAGCTGCGGTGCAAAGGGGACACGGGAGGCCACAGGGCACACACACGGGCACGGCACGCACTTCCCTCGTGCTGTGTCCTAAGGACTTAGCAACAGTTCACTTCTAAGTGGCAGAGGCTGCATCAGGCTCAGCCAATAAAGCAAACCAGACAGAAGTCCCGCTTTCCTTTGCTACACTGAAATCACAGGAAAGGGAAGGAAAAGTACCTTCCATCCTGATTTCAATAGAAGGAAAGAGCATGCTGCTTGAAGGAGCAGGAGTTTCCTGTCCTGAAGATACAGCATGTGAAGAAGGAAGGGAAATATGAAGCGTTGGGTTCTTGTATTGGAAAAGACCAGGAACGATCAACCTCTACATCCCTTTGTGCTCCTCAAGTTTTTGTAGGCCCCTATCTTCCCTCCTCAGTTTTATCACTTCTGGAATCCTACCTTATTTAGTCACTAGCCACCTTTTGATTACACTTCTCATCTTTCCTAGTTGTCTAACATGCATTTTGAATGGAGAGAGATGAGGAAAAGGCCAGACCTGCAGAACTTAAGGTGCAAACACACTGCAGATTCAATCACTTACATTCTTTCTCTCTTCTTTTCTACATCATTCCTAATTTAACAATTGCTTTTTTAGTCATTATTGAACACCACTAGCAAGTCTTCAACAGGACCATCACAGGCAAGCACTTCTTGTACCACGGCTATGTAGTTTCTGTACAGATTTTCAGCAAGACACCTCTGCGCTTTGTGTCAAAGCCATGTAGGCTCTGCTCAAGTGCACTGTATTTATACAGCACATCGCTAGTTCTGCTCTTCAGAATTATTGCTTCTATTAATTTGCTAAGTACACACATCAGCTTGCCATTCTCCTCGGTAACTTTCCTCAAATTTGCAAGGAAAACCAGATCTTTTCCCGAACATGGAGGAATGCATTCAACAGTCTGGGTAGGAATGCTTCTCTCTACCACCAGAGCAGTTATTTAGGCAGAGTTTTATTACAGAGTTGCTGTCCAGGATGAACACTGCTCAGGAACATTTTTATGACCTCATATCTCATATGTCACAGAAACTGTCTATCACGATTATGGCAGGTACCTTGAATAACTTATCTGCACACAGCTGAAGCCAAGGAGATGGAAGAGGAGGCTAGGTAGCAGAACCTCCAGAGAGAATCAAAACTTTCTGTAATTTCTTCTATGGAATTACAATTAGAACTAACACCAAAAATACAAAATGCAGAGGAAACAGGATTGTTGTCAGCGACAGTAACAAAACAGCACTGGGGAGAAGTTTCAGCAGCTCTGCTTAAGCTTTCTGCTTTGTGAAGCTGGCATGCAAGATGATGGCCTGGAAGAAACACAGAGCTATCCATTCAAAATGAATCTAGATTCACGGATACTGGACATACCCAGAAGTGGAATACACAAGGAATTCTGATTTTCAGAAAACGGTGAAAACTAGTACCAGTTTTCTTTTTTTTTTTTTTCTTTAATTATACTTGTAACGATGTAACAGCAAAAGCAGATTTCCATACTAAAAATTATCCTGCATTTATGTTAACTGACTTGCATATTTCAAGTCATTTCTATTGGAAGTGAGCTGAAGCCCTATGCAGTAACTCACCTGGCACACGAGAAATCATCTGGCATAAATCAACGTTCAGCGCCGCAGCCCTCTGTAAGAGATAACCCCAAGAATGCATCTGGACTTCGTAGCCTAGCAAAATGTCTGGGTCATATCTGGAGGTGGGGGAAAAAGGAAAATGAGCTTCACATTATTTAAGAGAACATTTCTCATGTGCAGAGCATAAATGGGATTTCATTCTAGTCATGGTGATTTTAACCAAAAAAAAAAAAAAAAAAAAAAAAAAAAAAAAAAAAAAAAAAAAAAAAAAAAAAAAAAAAAAAAAAAAAAAAAAAAAGCCACAGTGGGTTTCTTTGAAAGCAGCATCTGGTCCTGGAGACAATATTTAAAACACAGACAATCCTCCTATAAACATGTAGGATTTTCTATAATGCACAACTGAAATAATCTTTAGAAAGAGTATTTTCACTGGAAAAGCAATCTTTTATATATACGTATATAGATAGATAGATAGATATTTCCATCTTTAGAAATAAAGAACACTACAGGATCTAATTAGCTTTCAGATATGCTATATAGATCACAATAACAACCAGACAAGATTTGCACATGACAGGTTTGCAGTAAAATACAATCCAATAACCTCAATCTTGGCTTTATTTTTTTCTTGTAAAACAGAAAAGTTCACCTGTGAGGAAAGTGTTTCCTTGCCTTTACTGTGGCTGCCTGAGCAACAGCCCCATGAGAAAAGACGCAATTTGCTACCAGGATAATTGAATGTTTTGCAAACTCCAGTGCCATGCACGACACGCATTACAATGCAGTCTGCAGCAAACACGGGGCACTTTGGTCCTAATGGCAACTCTTCAGGTTGAGAAAGTTAAAACTCACAGCTGAGCAATCTGTCAACACTGACACATGGGGAAAGGCAACCATAATCACCAGTTCTATTTAAATCCCTCTAGTTTTAAGATAAATAACTTCTTTCTGTAAGATGAACAAGAAAAGCTCATTTTATGCTGTACCCTCATGCCAGGTGGCAAATCTAGTCGGCTCAAGTATCAGCCGCAGAAAAGGCCGAGTTTTCTGACACAGTGACTACGCTTCCAACTCAGGCCTCAGAAGGACAAGGTGACTTTGAAGTCAAGGCTCAAGCAGGAGCTGGCTCAGAGGAGCCTGAATCACCCACCCTTGGAGCAGGCCCTACTGGAACAGAAAGTCATGGCCTGGGAGGCAGGTCACTTGTAGGATAAGAATAAGAAATAAGAAAAGATAAGAATAAGAAAATAAGAATTTCCTTGGCCAAAGCAACACTGTGTTTCTATCATTCTTACACTGCAAAAGAAAGGTTGCTTCCCTGGAAAGGGTATCTGCATCTTTCAGTGCAGCTCAAGTCTGTTGGCCTTGAGTCGCAGCAGCAGCTGAATAAGCCAAGGGCAGCCCTCAGGAGGAGGAAGGCAACAGCCTGAGGGCCCCGGGCCGCAGACTGCGCCCAAGCCTGCAACAAGGCTCCTAGTCCTTGAGTTTGGGGAACGCAAGGGTGTCATCTTATGGGCAAGACTGCTGTGCCTTTGGCATCCTTAAACAGATCAAAAAATGCCACCAGTTGTTGACTGTGATGCTTCAGCCCGTTTCATTTAATGGGAAAGTGTTTGCCTTGCTTGTGTGCCCCGACAAAGGTCTAGGACAACCTACTGTAAAGTGGCAAGTACTCTTAAGAAGATTTTTAAAAGAGCTTCTCTGCAATTCTGCCATTCTGCCATGGACAATCTTTATCAAAAATAAGACAAGAAGTATAATCTGACATTTTATTCATCAGGGCTTTGTCTTTACTACAGTTTGGGATTGCGTGTCAGATAGAAAGGCAGAAAAAAGATACACAATCCACATTACCCCCTGTTTCCACCTGTGAAGGGCTGGCCTTAGAACTTTTTTTTTTTTTTTTTGGTAAAGCAGAAGATCATCAAGTAATTTTAAAAATTTATAGCATTACGGATTTGTTACAAGACTAGACCTTTGAATTTAGGGACTATTTTGCTATTTGTTGTTCACATCAAGTGATGGTTCTTTGCTTCTGCACACAGCAAACTGATCAGGAGCGAAGGAAAGAGCATTACACATTTCTGAACTCGACTCTACCCACAGCAAGCAGCACAAAAGCAGCTACCAGGAACTTCTTAAGAGCAAATGAACAAAGCCAGCCTGCCGTTCCTTGCAGCAACAGAACCACAATGTCAAAAAGAGTTATCACCACTTGCTGCTCTGGAGAATACAAAATGACTGGCAATTAAGGCTCAAAAATTATGAATAGTCTCCATCTAAGCTTTGAAATAAAAAAGGAATTATGTAATGGTTTAAATAGTCATAAAATAAACTTGAAAAATTAACACTTTTTCACATTAATTCTTGCAACTAGACTATTTTGGTACAAGCGTATCGCAAAATGTTACTGATTATTCAAAAGGCATTACAGAAACAGTTGTTTATGTTCGTATTTGAAAACTGGTTTCCTATTGTGCAAAAAGGAGAATACTTGTAGATTTTATGCAGAGCAAGACATTATGCAGACGCTTCCATGACAGATGGGGACTTGAATGAGAAACTCGTCCCTAACTGCTCACATGGTACAGAGAATTGTGCCCATTATGCCACGGGCGCCTTTGCTCTGTTAAGTCATTACCAAAGAGACTCCATCATCCTGCTGGAAGCAGCAAGTTGCCTGAAGTCCATCAGCAACTACCATCTGTGGTTTTGGTTGCTTTATACATACATACATACAGATATATGCATATACACACACATATATATGTATATATATTTTTTTTTCTTGCAGAAGAGGAGCATAACCCACCTCACTTTCTGCTTAATGAAATTTCAGTAGTCTACCGTATTATTCTTGCAAATATTTCTGCTTCAAAACCAAAGTTTAGTCACTTCTCAAAATAATCTTGAGTTAATCTTTTTATTTACTCTTAAGCTAATGGATAAGAATGACCTCTATGGTACCTGCATTTAATTTTAAGTCTTTTTTTCTGGTCTGCTTCAGATGGGAAGAAGTTCTGTAAGTCAGACATAGACATAAAAAATTCTATTTTTTTATGATGCTTTCAGATGCACAACTTACTGCGAGAAATAACTGATAAGCTTAACTCAAATTACATAACAATTCTTATGTAAGCCTACATTTGGGTTTAAAGTTTATAACTCAAAAGATGGAAAAAAATGACTGTGCTAGTTCTGAATCTTGCTTTTACAGGTCATATAAGGACTGCCTATAATGGCAAGTTACTGAATCATACACCATCACTTTACAGTGCATTACTTGCTCTGCTTTTCCTTCCCAACTAGACCCTAAATGTACATTAAAGGGAAGGGTTTCATTTCAACTAATTTCCATATGTTTTAGCCCCTTCTGCAGAAGGAGATGTTATTCTTTCTGTTTGATATGAAGGGAGATCAGGGTTTATATATCAGGTTTGATATAGATGGAGATCAGGATGTCTAAGAATACGCCTATTCTTAGGCACAGACAGTGAAATGTAGATGCCTGAGCTTCATTCAGACAACATTTATTAACTACTCTGAAAGTTAAGGCAGTCTGCCGTGTATGGCCCGTAACTCCTCTGTAAACACAGTTCCTTAGTGTCTGTGATTCAGTTTTCCATTTTGCAAACTGGGATCCAAGTGGATCCTTCTGAAGGCGTGGATCGCTATTCACCACAAACACCACCGCCACCCGAGCTGCTCAGATCCTGCAGCAGGTTACACATGTATGTGCTTTGCCATGGGTACGTACTTTATGTACCTATATTCATTCAAAATGTTTGGGCAAAAAAGAGTAGAATTAGTATTAACAATTTTTAATACTTATTTCCCACCTTAACTGATTAATTATATAAGCAAATGATATTTTTAGTAAAATGTTTGCATGCACGTAGAATTAAAAACAAATTATATTATGTATGAGTAGAATACCTTTCTATCAAACATCTACAACAACTGGGCCCCAGGATTAACAGACCTACTGGGTTTCTTAAACACAGCATGAGGCACAACTGTTTCCTGCTTCTCATTTCCTTTCACACCAACTTTGTCTTGATTTCTGCAGCAGCAATGTCCTCTCCTCCAGCATGACCCCATCTACCAGGCGGCACAAACCAGCCAGCAGGTCATCTCTTATAGTATATTTTTTGCTATTAGAGAAAATGAGATGCCTGGAGCTAAAAGATGACATAAGAACAGACAGACAGATAGCCCAAGGTTTAACTGGGGTAAGGAGAGCTCCGCCCAGGTCTTTCTCCCTCTCTTCCATCAGGTGGTGGGAAGATACCATGTGCAACGGGCTCACAAAGACAGGCTGGGAGCTAACAAGAGTACAAGCCTTGTATTTTTCATCCTCACTGACTCTATAACAAAGTATACCATCTGACTGGTCTGCATCATCAGTTAAGCCATCTATTAAAATAAACTGCGATGAGACCAGCTTTCAGATCCGCAAGAAACTAGCACAGAGTGAGACAGACATTCAAAAGCTGCCGGCGAGGAGACTAGGAGGACAGGATGAGAGGTGGGCCTGCCAGCACAGAGTGCTCTTTTGTTAAAAGGATGGGCACTGATACTGCTTTGCATGCTGCTGCCTGTCTCTCTGCAAAGATCAAGAGCAGCACTTATAGTGGCAGGATTTAAAGGCGGCAGCATTAAAAGACGACAGCATTAGCATTCAACTCCTACACGCTGCAGAGAGAAGAAATGTGATTATTTTCCTTTCTAGCTAAGTTGTATGTGCCGTTACACCACCTCCTCCTCTTTCTTGCTTATCAGAAAGATTTCACTTTGTGAATGAACACTGAGCACTAAAGCTCACAATAAAGCCTTCCCTTCTATTATGGGTCTGCTTTTCCTGATTGCTATTTCTCCTTCAGCTAAAATTAAGAGAAATAGAGGGGAAAAAAAATAGGCTAGACCTATGATGCAGATAAAAGCAGTAACTGTGCAAGAGAGCAGAACACTTGGTGACTCAAGTACAAATGTGAAATCTCTGGAAACATTTTTGCCAGTTTTCTTCTGGACCAAAGAAATACATGAAGTTGATGCAAGACATAAAGTAGACAGTTCTACAGAAAAACTCCTCAGCAGATCATTCTAGCCTGAGAAAAGAAGGTTAGATTAAGACATCTCTATTATAAATGGGAAATGTTTCTAGAGCATTTACAGAGGAACAAATACAGTACACTGTATATAGTAATATAACAATTCAGTTAATGTCATGCTTTAAAAGAAAAACTTTATACAACATATTTAAACATTAAGTATTCAAAAATAATTTATTTGCAAATGATTTATGCCCAAAACCTCTAAGGAAAATCTTATTATACCTTCATACTGTGGTGTTATGCTACTACCAGAAACTACTTTCATGGGGACAAAGAGCAGCGGGTGGCTGGTGAGTCTCCTGCAGCAGTGAATCCTACCAGCTTTGTGCAGCCCGTTCTGTTCCCTAAACCTCTGTGTGTCACCTCTATTGCACATGGGGACCGTGCAATCCCACATGAATTCCCCAAATCCCCTCTGCTGCTTGAACAGGATCAGCTTTTTGCTGATGTCTGGTGGTATTTGCAATACTGAAGAGGGATAGAATTTGCCCTAAAACTGAAGAGGCGGCCCAGACATTTAATTTCTCTTTCATGGGAATCCACTGCTCCATCAGGCTTGGGTAACTTTAGTTTTCCTGCTCCTTTTGAATCTCCAAGACAAACGCTTTTCTGTAGCTGCCTCCCCTTCCTCCTCCTCCCCCAAGAGCCAGCTTTCCTGCTCTCTGCTGACTGGCTGGTGGACCTACAAGAACGTGTTTGCCAAGATTCTGCCTTTATGTTCAAACAGGAAGGTAGTTCTGTTTTATTTTGTTTTCCAGCTTTTCTGCAGCTCACTGACTCCTCCTGATAAAGTGGGGGTCTGTTCAGGGACCTAAAAAGACTTCTGGCAGCAGAAAAGAATCCTTCATGACAGCTCCATACCAAGAAAAAGCACCCCTCCTCTGTGGCAACTCTGAAGAGTTTATGGTTTCTGCACTTGGCTCTCCGTGCTTGTAGTTCATCCTCACCGGCTGATGTTAAGGAGGATGTTTTTTCCAGCTGATTTATGTGAGTTTTGAGCTCAAGTCCTATTTCCTGTTTACAGCCAAGTGGATTGCTCAGCAAAGAAGGGAAAATTGGACTTGTGTAGTGAAGCACTGTCTCAAACTCCAAGACAGCTGTTCACGTACTATGGAAAACCTTAATAATTGTGTTTTACTTTGTTCCAAATCCATGCTGTTTACTCTTTGGCTCCTCTGAGAATTCAACTCTTCCCTGCCTCTTCCAAACTCACTTCAAGAGGGAATTCCCAAATGCCTTTAAACTGCAGTTGCCTTCTTTTATCTGGCTCTACACATGTTGCTACCCACATTCATGAGTTCTCCCACTTCACAGGTGAATCACTCTAACAATCCCCTAGAAATAAAGGTGCTTGTGGCCCTTGCTATTTGCTCAAATCCAATAGTTTTCAACATAAATGAAATCACAGATTGTGATCTGAAACATCAAGGTTTTCTGCTGTTCTGCAGACCTCAAGATGACTTACTATCATTTGTCACTTGCCTCAGGATCCAAGTAATTGTTGACAATGTCTATTAATTTCAAGAAGTTTACTACTTTATAGACATCCAGGAAACCATGTGGATCTCATCATGGTCATTCAGATTTAGCACTGTCTGGACAACTTTACAGTGCAGGTGTAACTGCATTCAACCTCAGCTCGTCACTTCCACGGAACTTTTTGGAGCAATACTACTATTCCAGGTAAGAGGAGCTTACTAAGATGGAAAATAGTAACCAACTCCATTAGGAAAGCTCAGATTTGAAAAGCTCTTTTCATTGATACAGGACTAGTGGTACAGCCCATGAATAAAACACTAGAAAGCATTAAAGTCTATTGATTTAGGCACTGACTACTCTACTTTCCTTCAACATCTGTGTTCCTCAGTATCAACCAGTATATATGATTATTTGTGTAGCTACCCTGGATCATTTCTTCAAGGGCAATACACTTGCAGATATCTGACTGAAAAGAGACTGTTGAGCCTCACCTCGCACCAAATTAAAAGCGATACATTTCCCAAGAAACATCTCCTCTTCTCACCTCCATGCTGGGAACAAAGGTCTTCTCTAACACGCTCCTCCAGCATTCACAACTACTGACAAAATGCGACAGAAACAAGCATGTCTTGTTTGTTCTGTCAGAGCAGAATGGAAGCAAAAGCCTAGACAGATAAACAAAACGTTGCAGCTTCAAACCATTAATATATTCTGTCAGTAAAAACTGGGCCAGGTGCTAAGAGAATGACTAGAAATCAAAACTGATACAAGATATCTTCAGCTGGACTATATGAAGCAGTTTCCCACAGCTGATGAGACTCTGCTCAGCGTACCAGGCTGAAGATGTCTGTTCCTGGTGCTGACAGACAAGATTGAACCTTCTGTCATTCACCCTGCAAGGCATCTGCAATCACACTCTTCTACCCTTTCTAAAGGGAAGAGGCCAAAAACACTGACCAAAAGCAAGCTGTGGTCAGGCTGACCATGCTGTGAGGTCCCAAGAACCTGCTATCCTCCAACATGATGCAGATATCCATATGCAAGACACCAATATAGGCCACTACTGATAATGTGGTTTTGAGCATTGTTCCATGGACTTGAATAATAATACTTCTTAAATATGCCTGATTCTTTTCCTTCTCTGATCTAGCAGACCTACTTTGAAGTGGACCTACTGGAACAATTAGAGTACCTAGTTTACGCTCAAGAACATAGACAGGAACAGCCCCATCTCCCTCCTGACACCTCAATGCTAGAAAGAACAACAGAACTTTATTTTGGAAAGAACTCCTGATGCTGAAAGCTTTCATGAAAGTTCCTTGTTTACTCTGGGAAATATGAAGCACAGGAAACACAGAACAGCTTTCATTTAATCCAGAGAAAACTATTCTTCTCTTTGCCCTAACCTATATAAAATAAGGTGGAAAAAAAGCTGCAAACTCCAGATGTGGTCCAAGTTTTAAAAATACATTTGTAGAGAGTCCACCTGCAGTCTGATCCCTTAAGTGATATTCCAGAGATGGGAGAGGGAAGTAGACTAGGAAAAGTAGTAGCAATTCTTCTCCCAGTAAACAGATCAGATCTTTTATCTGATAGGAATAAAAGCTGCCTAACTGAATCTTTGAAGGTAATGTTGAGTCCAAAAGACACACTAGCAGCTGCTGAAGGGGAACATCCCTTACAAGGAGACTTGCGAGGCAGCAGCCCGGTGGTTGGCACATTCCATCCTGGAACACCACAAAACCAGCATGCTTTTCTTCCATCCAGTGATGCCTTCAGACATGAACTTCTGGTGTTCTTTAGTGATAAACACACATACTAATTGCTGAATTCTCTCCTTCTCCCTACATACAGTCTGTTCTTTTGTTTATTTTGTTTTTTAAAAAAAATTCCTCTGAAATGCAGGAAGATTCTTAATTAATCAGCAGCTTTTTATTGACAGGGTTTTTCCTAAGTTTGATGGAGCACTAGATTTCCACGAGAGAGAAAAATAAAATTAGTTTCCTTACCTGAGTTTTGTCTTCTCTGAACAGGGATCTGCTGCTCTTTCAGGACCCCCCTGTGTTGGTTGCATTCAGCAACTCTTTTTGTATTGTGGCTTCGTGAGGTTGGTCAATGTCTTTCTCATCAGAAGTTTTCTGGTTGGGGAGAGAAAGAATTGCAAATGTACTCTGCCTAGTACACTTTTTTTTTCCCCTGAGCCTGTACTCCATGGGGGTGATTCATAGTTTAAATCCGGTTATTTTTCCTTGCAATTTTACAGCTTTGCACATCTGTCAGTGGGCCCTGGAGAGATGTCTGTGGTTTCACACACTCACCAGCAAAAAGGGCTACCAACCAGGTCTCCCAGCCTTGGTGAAGAGGGGGAAAACCAAAAGTTTTCCATTTGATGGAGCAGAGAGGGGTTCCATTCAGAGAAGACAAAACTAAGAAACTAATTTTCATCTATTGGTTACTATAATTTGTCTGTAGAAGCTTCAGTACGAAGTAGTTTTTTTCTGTGTTTTCTTGCAAAGTCCCTAAAAAACTTCTTCCCATTTTGGGCAGCAGTTCTAAAACTCTCAGCACTGTTAATATCTGTTATACTGAGAGTTTGAGCAAGAGATGTGTGTGATGAATCCCAGGATTAACAGAAAAGTTTATATGTTAAAGAAGATTACTTGTTTGGGTGATTAGTTTCAAGATTGTAACTCAGCTGCTTAAGAGGATCTGTATGTGCTTGCTGTCAGAGAAAAGGAAAAGCAGAAAATGTTTTTATTTAAGAGACCACCATGCTTGTCCACTCTAGAAGTAAGCCTTTGAGGAAAACAATAACAACAACAACAACAACAAAACAGTATTTGAGAGAATGGCAAGGGTTGAAGGAATTAAATCTGCTGTACCAAGCCTGAAAAATAGAAGCAGAACGTACAGATATGCTACCTTTTTACAATATTCACTACTTCCTGGAAAAGAGCTCTTTCATCAGTAGCGTAACTGACTTCTAGTCCTGTAACTCCAGACCTCGTGAGCAAGGGGGCTTGGTCTCTGCTCCCTAGAAAATAAGTAAAACAAATCATTAAATTCCAGAAGGAATTCTGTTATTTCAATCAACACCATTGCTTTAGAATAAAACATACATATGCAAAAAAATTGTATAGAGTATATCCTATTTTTATCTTTAACATTAGTTATTAATACCATTAATCTCTTGGATTTTTTTTTGCTCCTATTGGGCAAAGGAGTTACTTCCTTTCACTTTGTAAAACTATAGTGGTAATCTTGCAAAAATTCCCACTGATCAAAAGAAAAATGTTACTATTTTGCATGTTAAAGAGTCCGGCTATGAGAGAATTAATTTTGAGGAAGAAATATTAAAGGACTATATTACATCTCACACAAAGTTCTGATGCAAAATATGTATTTTAATCTCTAGCTTAAAACAGTGTTTTGCAAAATAAGATAGAATTGCTTTCTTTTACAGCACACTTACTAAAAACACAGCTAAGCTGCTATTAAAAAGGGAAAACGAACCCAGCTAAACATAAAGACTTATTTAGACAGGAAGCTTAATACACAACTTTGAGCACGCTAGCAGCTCTGCACACTCAGGGAGCAGCAGCACTGCCTACACTGATAAGGTATAATGGCTAAATTCACAGGCATTCAGGAACTGAGCCTTTCTGTATATCAAGAAAGGTTGAAGTATCATGTGCAATGTGAATACTTTGTCTTTTAATTTTCTGTATTTAACAGATCATAATATCTCTAATTAAGGCAACAATCTGTGTTTCTTAAAAGGCAAACAAGTTCTTCACAGTCAACGTTCTTAAGATCTTCGCATTTAAAAAAAAGTGTCCTTTTAAAAAAATATGTTAAAATGAGTACTGTAACTTACAAAGCAATAATAATACAAAAAGGGAAAAAGGTGTATCTCAATGTCAAGTCACTCCACAGGGAGCTCAACAAGTTCTAACCAAGAAAATATTAACAGCATATATCAATTAAAGCAAAAAATGTCACAACAGCATGTAAATACAGTGCAATAAGATGCTAACAAAACAAGATCAGAACATTTTTTTCTCTCTCTCAATATATTACTGGACCTCTTTACAGAAAGCTTTCTTGGTAATTTTTAAGTGGCACACACCTAAGGAGCCATAGCATTCTATACTGTGACAAATCTCACTTAATAAGGTAACGGAGGTACTTCCTCTTAAAAAAAAAAAAGATAGTAACAAGCATATACCAGAATAAATTTTACTGAGAATAATAGGGACTTAGCCTAACATCATAAAATATCTACAATACTTTGAAAAAGAAACTGGTAAAGAAGGAGCTGTTGCCTTGATGCTGTATTTATTTTTGGTAGGTTTTTGTCCATGCTTTTTAATTTGAGACAGTATTTTGTGGTTTAGTACGCATTTGCAATGTCAAAGAAACCTTAAAAGACAGATAACTTTTTTTTTTTTTTTACTAGCCTAAACCAGTGGTACTCAACCTTTAACAGCTGGAGAGCCACTTCTTTGTTAAATGGAGTTGTAGAGCACCATAAAAAATCAAGTATCAACAGTGTGATTTTTTCTTTTTTTTTTTTCCTCTCTCCATCATGACACTTCAATGTGTGATGACGCTGCCTCATCATCACATATTGATACATCACGACATGACACATGAGCATCCCCTCTCCCAGCAGCGTCCTGTCTTCAACCCCTTCTGGCTGCTAGGAAGAAGGAGTAGGGAGGAGGGGTGGAAGGGCAAAAGGGCGACTTTTTCCCCATTCTGCCCCACGGCTGCTGGGTCGGAGGTGATCTCTACTCTTACCTGTGGGGGGATCCCAGCAGCTCCTTTTCTTTCCCCCTATGGGAGGGGGAACTTCAGCGACTCCCACACTGCTGGTCCATTTGCTCAGTGCTCCCCGCGCTGCCTGATAGAGTGGAGCGCCGATCAGATGCCTACATTGCGAGAGCCGCCTGTAGGGCCATGAAGAGCCACATCCGGCTCTAGAGCCACAGGTTGAGTATCACTGGTCTAAACAAAGCCAAAAAGGTACAATAGAATAAGGGCCCCTGTTTAGATCCTGAGAGGATCAGATAAAACCACAAAAATAACCCTTAAGTAAAATATAAAACATACTGTCTTGCTTTAACATTCTCTACTTGCAGCTATCCAGCAACGTGAGCAGGAAACTAAGACAGGTTTTCCTCTTTATACTCTTGGAACACTGCAGGAGCTTGTCCACAAACAGGCAAAAAGAGATGTTTTCCACATGTGTGTAATACTTGTGGTTTGCAGCTCATGCAATGGTTCTCAGGGAGATATAAGCAGGAAAACTCTGGTTCATATGGCCATTCATCCAACAGTCAACAAGACAAAATTAAATGAGCTAAATAGTCATACAAATACTCGATTATATTTTGCTTGCTACTGTTTGATTATTATGAAATAAGCATTTTTGTAAAGTACATTAAGAAAAAAAAAAAGAAATAGGAACCTTGGCTTGAGAGTGTCCAGTTTCTATCAACCACTATAGCACCAGTGAGTTCTTTTTTGTCAGTATTTGGCAGTGCTGTGTCTGATGAGATGCAATAGAATAAAGCACAGATAGGATCAAACTCGGGGTCTGGCTCCAAATCTCGTCTGGTTCGAGCATGTAACTCCATACTGATGAGGGTAAGGTGCTGGACCTACCAATAAATAAATGCAATAAATTAGAACGTTTTGGAGATTTCTTCATACACATCTCAGAGGAGATGATTAATGCAAACTCATTAAAAACAAGGGCATAATACAGGGTCATCTCACAACTAACAAGTCACAACTGAAAAATTAGCAGAAGGGATTAAATAAACATTCTTTTCTCCCCCCACAAGAAGCACTTTGTTGCACAGAAAGATTAATCACTAAATGCTTTTTATACTCAATTATTAAAACTGAGTATTTGTTTCCAAGTATTACCTCCTACTGAACACAGAAAATACAAATAATAGAAACACTATATTTTAGCAATTATTACATTCTTATGGTATGTTCAAATAGCTTCGCATGTTGTGCTGAAATCCATTTCTACTAGGATAAGGAATGAAGCATCACTGTCAGTCTTTTTATTTTCCTTTTCTTCCCTCCCCCAAAGCACGGAAACACGCAAGAAGACCTAAGTCACTTACATGAAGATATGGGGAAAACCTCTACTGGCCTTACTGAGCTTCTGCATTACTCTGACATCTGTTTTTGCAGGCTCTCCTATGTGAGGAGCTGAACTCATGTCAGGGATGCCAGCCTGCCGTGAGTGCACCCCTGCTAGCTGCTCTGGTGCATGCCCTTCACCAGCACTGATTCTTCTCTCTTCTCAAATCAACCACTGATCCACATGAAAGATGAAGAATCCTCCTTCAGATCCCTACCAGTCTGCTAAGTGTGGCAGGAAGTGGCCAACGGGTTCAGAAGGTAACATGTAGAGATATGGGCTGTTGCAATGATGCCAGAATCCTCATTTTGTAAGGAAATGATCCTAAAGGGTTATGATCAACTAGGTTTCTCACAGTAATACTTATATAAAAGTTATTTATTCCTTCTTACTTCAACCTTTCCCTTCACTTTATGTGTTTTTGCAAAGTGAGACTGGCCATCTCATTAACTTGTGGCCACCGACTCATTTAAGCCACGGAAGGATTGAGGAGGAAAAGATTTTTTTAATTCTACAATTACAAAACAGGTCAGATAAATTATCATATAGTAAGTCCAACAGTCATATAATAACACATAACATTAAGTTACCTCATGTAAAGATTTTGCTTCTTGCAGGTTTTGCACGCTCACTTTAAAACCGTAAGTGTTATTTAAAGATGGTCCTTCAATTTGAGAAGATTCTTTCTTTGGAGCATTGAGGGCAACAAACTGATTCTGTTGAAGAATGCACACAGTAAAATATCAAGAAAAAATTTACAGGTTGTGAAATTCATATGCAATAATATAAAAATTAAGTACAAATTTATCAACAAAAAATGTATACTACCATTACAAAATGGAATCTTTCTTATGCCCTTTTAAAACATGAAGAGAACAGTTGTATCATTCTGCCTTTCAGGAATAATTTTCATGAAAACTCATGGTAAAGCGAGAGGCAGTTTGAAATACAGGTATTCACTTTTTTTAATAAACTCACACTGGCTTTCTTAGAAGCCTGAGGAAAGAAGAGCCACTAAGTCTCTATTCCCTCTGGAGCACTGATTCTACAAAACAGCCTGTTTCAGATAGCACTTTTGAAAAGTACTTAATTAAGTCAAGTACTAGCTGTACACGGTGATCCAAGAATCTTCTTTGTTAAGAAAACAAACAAGTAAATCAACTGACCAGCCAGTTCTCTGCCAAAGCCTACAGGTCAGTGATGCACCTAGTACACTCTTCAGTAATAGGTGCAGAAATGCTATTTAAGGAAGCCACACAAATGGGTTATTTTTTTTGTGGTCCATTCCCTTTGTGCTCTGCCATTATCACAGAATCACAGAATGCCCAAGGTTGGAAGGGACCTCAGAGGTCATCTAGTCCAACCCCCCTGCACACGCAGGGTCACTTACCTAGAGCACGGGGCACAGGACTGCATCCAAGCGGGTTTTAAAGATCTCCAACGGAGACTCCACAACCTCCCTGGGCAGCCTGTTCCAGGGCTCTGTCACCCTCACTGTCAAGAAGTGTTTCCCTAAGTTCCTGTGGAACTCCCAATGCTTCAGTTTGTGGCCGTTTCCTCTAGTCCTATCACTGTCCACCACTGAAAAGAGGCCGCCCCCTCCTCCTCACTGCCTCCCTTGAGGTATTTATAGACACTGATCAGGTCCCCCCTCAGCCTTCTCTTCTCCAGGCTCAACAGGCCCAGCTCCCTCAGCCTTTGCTCACAGGGCAGATGTTCCAGGCCCCTGATCATCCTCGTATCACACTGCCCAATCATTTTCTGGAAAATGCTTGAACAACGTCTGAAAAGTAACACATATCTCTATATGTAAATGTATGTACACATAAGTAAATATTTTAAAATATCACAGAAGAAAACTACCCATCTTTTAGACCTCTAAAACTGAAGTTCCAAAATAAGCATTTTAAGGTACCTAGTTAACCCGATAATGATTATTTTATTTATAAATGGAATGGAAACAAGTCATTTAACAAAAATGTATTTGCATATTAATTCTTTCTTTACCTTCATTTGCGTGGTTAGAAGCACTCTTCGAAGACCATCAGCATTGTTTCCTCTCTTGTGACTCAACTTTTGCATTTTTGGTTCTGCAAACACATTGTAGTGCAAAGTTACTTAGCTCCCCTAATATTCTCTAGGCATTAAACACTAATCTGGAAACAGCCAGAGCTTTTAGTTAACACTGTAATTGCAAACTGTTCCCTGTCCAATTGAAAAATATGTTGTTTAGATACATTTAGGAATAAGTCAGTAAAGATACAAAATCTCACATGATTATCTTGAGCACTGCAATATTATTTATACTCTACATCGAAACTGTGTTTGTAAAAAAAGCTAAATTAACCAAAGTTTAAAAAGCAAATTTTTATGTGGATGTTTGCATATTCTCATTATGTCAAAAGAAATATCCCTCCTTATCATTTTCAGGAAAGCTTTCTGTGGAGCATTGTTTACTTAAAGGCACTTACCTGTTGATAAAGGAGTAAACCCAAGTTCTTCAGGAACTTCACTTTTATTTTTATTCTGCACAATGGGTGTACTATGCAAGCAAATGGATTCCAGTTTTCCATGATCTTCACCAACGCCAAACGGAGACGTGTCCAAGGGTGTCCGGATGTTCTCTTGGGTGGAAGGAGAGTTCTGTGTGCTTCCAACAGGTGCTGCATTGTTTTCTTCCACAGAGGCCAAAATAACATCCTGACTTTTCCAGTCTCCATCTTCTAAACCGGACTGCTTAGGATCTGGAGATGCGACTTGTTGCCAGGGAGGAAGCACTGGTGAATCTGGTGAACTGTAACTGACGTAATAATCCTCCTCCTCTTCCTCCTTATCATGTTCTAGTGTCGGAGTGGCAAGGGTCTTGTTTTCAGATGGAGCTTTATTGGGTTCAGAGTCACTTCGGTTATTTACACAAGTTCCCATCGTGCTTACAGGTTTATCAGAGGTTTCCTTGGTTTGTGTTGTAGGAACCATCACTGAAGCAGGAGAATCTTTTGTAGGCAAAGAAGGTCTTTCATCTTCCGGGCTAGATAAACATAAATTTTTAGCGGCTTTTACTACTTCTGTAGACTGCTCTTCAGACAACACTGTAGAGCCTAAATTCTCAGCTGCCTTTTCCAGCTCAGCAGGAGGATTCTTCGGCAATTTCTTGAAATGCTCATACTCTTCTTTGGCGTGAAGCCACATCTGAACCTGCTGTTGGCTTGGAGCACACTTGCATGGCATTATGACTATTTTTTTGTCTTCGCTAGGTTTATGGCTATTAGTTTCTCTTTTGTTAGCAGCAGAGTGTCCGTAACGGGGAGGAGACAACGGCCGAGGATTTTCTGTCATCGCTGAAAACGCCGTCTTCCAGAGCCGCAGCCCTTCTAAGGAGAAGTCTCCCTCAAACTCCAGCAGGTCGTTTGGAAGTCTGGTTTCTACTGTGAGAAGCCGTCCTCCAATCTCCCTGCAAAGAAAATAGTTTAAATAACTGTTTTGCTCCAAACTGCACCACAGGCAGACCTCAAGATGATATATGGAGTCCTCTCCGAGGAGAGACTGAGTGAGTTGGGCCTGTTTTCTCTGGGGAAGAGAAGGTTGAGAGGGATCTGATTAATATGTATAAGTATCTGAAGGGGGAATGTAGGGAGGAAAAGGCCCAGCTCATCTTGTGGTGGCCAGTGACAGGACAAGGGGCAATGGGTATAAGTTGAAACACAGGCAGTTCCATCTCCACGTGAGGAGGAACTTCTTCCCTGTGAGGGTGCCAGAGCCCTGGCACAGGCTGCCCAGGGAGGCTGTGGAGTCTCCTTCTCTGGAGATCTTCCAACCCCGGCTGGATGCCGCCCTGGGCCCCGTGCTCTGGGTGTCCCTGCTGGAGCAGGGGGATCCCGTCCAACCTCAACCATCCTGTGATATGGAGTCCTGGTGACTAGTTTGCTCACAATGCAATTCACGTGGCTTTTTTTTTTTTTTTTTTTTTTTTTTTTTTTTTTTTTTTTTTTTTTTTTTAAATAAAGCACGAAGGCAGACTCCCAGCTACCACAATAGTATCAGCCAATAAACATAAATGTGAAAGAAAATGGACAGCTGCATGAAAGTACAGTAACTCTGGACTTCCAAGTCTGGGAGTATGAGATGGAATCTCTCATGCATATGTGCTACATTATAGCAATAAATTGTTTACAGGAATAAATGTGGACAGAAATACCTTTAATATACACCAGTATATATACCTTGGCTTTTCCGGAGCATCGGAAGGATTGCTGCAAAACGGTTCCTGATAAACTGTTTCTGCAAGATCATGATCCAGCAAAGTTGCCATGATTTCTTCACGACTAGGAGGGGACATGAGAGGCTTAAGGATGTGAGCAGTTCGAGGTGTAAAACTTCCATTCTTTGACTGTGAGGGAGAGCTGGTTGATCTTGGCGAACTATCTGGAGTTGGAGTCAATGCTTCATTATTTCTTGAAACATATAATTCCAGATCCTCAGAAACTGCATCTATAAGTTCACCATCGGGAGAAGACAATATGGATGTAAAAGAGGTATTAACTGAATCAAGTGGTTGACAGGGTTCAAAAGTGGTTTCTTTTCTAATGTGGCTTTGAATCCAGTCTGAATTGGTTGGCTGAGGAAGATTAAGAAATCTCTCTTTACTTACTGTATTTCTACTTAATTTGAATTTTTCATTTAAACAGATCTCTGCCTCTTGCATGCAAGAAGTGTCCACAGAGTTCGATCTGGAAGTTGAAGGATGAACGTTTTTCCTCCACTGGCCATGACAGTGGTTCTCACTGTTATCCAGTGAGGTTTTCTCAAAAAGCTCAGGGCTCAGAGAAGCAGGTCTCATCCACTTACTTGCACTTGAAGCATGCTGCTTTTCTTCTTCAGATTTTTGGTCATTGTGACATAGAAACTCATTTTCTGCTGTTTGCCCAGAACCAAGATCTTGAACAGCATCACTCAAGAACTTCTGGGGCAAATTTTGATCTGCTGGGACAAACTGGCTTGCAGAATAAAAACTGCAAAATCCAGTTTGCCCTATAGTATTAATATCAAAGTTGTAATTGTGGTCTGGAGACAAGCTATCTTCGAGCGAATAACAGCTCTCAAAACCAGGGTCTGAAAAAAAAATGGGGCTGTCATCAGACACAGCATGATCAGTACGACTACTTGTCTGTTGACTTAAAGACTCCTTTTTGGAAAGTTTGGGCGCCTTTTCTTTAGGTTTTGTACTCCTAGGAGCACGGGCTTTCCTTGGTGATGTGACTGTCCGTGATCTTTTGATGGCTTTGTTCTGTTCAAGAGGACAAGGTGCACTCTTGCTCAGCGGCGTTTTAACCGACACTGGTTCCTGCGAGACATTTGCACTCTGAGCCTTCTGCTGTCTCTTCTGGAGCAGCTCCTTCAGAACAGCGAGGCCAGACTGGCCTTCACTGAAGGCTGATGGGGTCACTATAGTCCTGTTTTTATACTGGGAGATGGGTTTGGGTTGCATGGTTGTTTCTGGCAGAGGCCTTTGTTTTACTGTTTCAGGTTTAAAATGGGACATATCCAAAATAAAACCTCTCTGTTTCTGTTCCCAACTTAACTGTTTCACTGGACTCTTCAAAGAGGTTACAAAACAGTTCTTGGGCAACTGAAGTGGCCCAGGGCTTTCCTCCGATGACTTAAGAATAGAAGAATAAGGATCAGAATGCTTGGATGCCTCTGGTAAACACAAAATCTGCTGTTGATTACTGTCTTTACAATGCAAATAGCTGGTGGCATGCAATTGATCCATCTTTGTTGTGTCCAAAGAGTCACGAGTTTCATTTAATTTTCCAGCCGCTGGTAAATATTTGCTTTGCAAATTTTTAATCTCATCTACTTTTGCAGAGGTCTTATCTTTAGACATACGCACGTTCTGTGTTACCTGAGTTGTGTGGCTGGATGGGTCAAATATATTCTGAATGAGAGCAGAATCCTTCATTCTAAATAAAGCACTTTGAGGCCTAGGCCTTTGGGAGCTCATTTTTATTACTTCCCTTCCAGATGCCACGGGAGTAGATGGGAGAGATGAAAGAGGATCTTCTCGTGCAATAGATAAGCACTGCGTATCCATAGCCTTATCAATTTCCATTAATGAATGAAAGCAGCCTGATGCACTGCCTTGGGTATCAGGAGCTGGAGGGAGCTGTGCTGATGGCAGATATCCTGCTGAATAGCCGGGAGGAGGAGGAACATCTTTCCGATTATGGAGATGCTGAGAAGTGCCAGGGTTATAAGGAATCTCAGGCAGATCTTGATGCTTGAGCACAAACTTCACCTCTGCAGTAGAGCGAGTAGTTCCTTTCTCATCTTTAAACACCATGCGCTTTCTCGATGACACTTTTTCAGACGTTTTCTGCCTTTTTGTTCTGGGTTTCTTCTTTCCATCATCTGCTGTTTTGTCAGCTTGATTCATCTTTTTCTTCTTGGTAGACACAGTGGGGCTGGCAAATTTCTTTTTACATTTCTTAACCTGAGTTTTTGCGCGACTGCTTTTTCCGACACTGGAATTAACAGTCTTCTTGTTGTACATATTGGGGCCCTTACTAAGTAAAGCCTCTCTATCCAGGTTGGTCAAAATCTCTTCAGCTTTTGGATCAGTGGGAGACCAGCAGCGAGGTGGAGAGGCGTTTACCGGGCTTGTGCTTCTCTCAGAAAGAAAACCTAATTTAGACATAACATCACTATAGTTATAGTCACAGTCTTCAGCTTCAGCATTATAGGATGGCGAAGGAGGAGAAAGAATTGTATGAGTCCTTTTCCTAAAGGATAAAGTTCGTTTAATATTTTTACCACCTGTTTTTTGTGGTTTGCCAGCTTTTTTCTTGGCTGACTTATGTTTTGCTTTCCTTTTGTGACTTTTCTTTGGTGTTAGTGGATAAATAGGATATTTGGTTGCAGGAGAGTCAGGAACTTTTGGCCAAAAGTCCTTCAAAGGTGCAAGCTTTTTATATAAGTTCATCTTTTCCTCTGTGAGTACTACTCTTTCCTCACTAGAATCTACTTTCCCTAGTTTAACAAGCATATTTTTTCTCCCTCTAAATCTATTGATGATAATATATTTAATAATAACAGGTGGCAATTTTTTGGACAGCTTTCTACGTTTTCGAGACTTCTGAGACCCATCCAAACTCTCAATACTTTCTAGGGGCTGAGGTAGATTAATTTTTGAGTTGTGTGCTACAAAGCTTGACTCACTGTCTTCAGTCTCATAAGTTACCTTCCGTTTAGTTCGTAGCGTGTATTTATTCCCACATAACCCAAACGACTGCTCAGCTTCCAGGGATCCCTCTCCAAACTGGCAGTCAGTACAGTTAGCAGTACTTGTAGGCATTTTGTTTTCAAAAGCCTCAAGAGGAACTTGAACTAAGTCACTAGGTAAAACACCATCCTTATCAGGAATGTTACTACAAGCATTACCTTGTGCATAGCAGCTTTCCTTCATTGATGCAACATCATTTACACTTGCAGGATCCTGATGATTTATAAAATTGGGTTTCTTTTTATTCAGCTTCAGCCTGGACTGTTTGTTGCCTTGCTGTAATTTGTATGTCACAGGAGCTAATTTCTGAGGGCGACTGAGACAATTAGAAAGAACAACACTAGGAAAGAACATATAATGTGCTGCTTGTTGGCTGAGGCTTGGTTTTTCTGCCTTATGCTCCTGAAACTCTTCATACCTAATTTTAAGCTTATTAAGGCCACCTTCATCAGTGTTATTTTCAAGTGGATGTACCATAGTTCGACTGCCTCCTGAACAAGACACCACTTCACAGTTTTCTGTAACTGTTCCTGGATAAAAGCTATTTAGACTTGCACTGCTGGACTTCTCATTTACTTCAGAGGGTATTTTTCCTTTGGAGTGGCTCAAATCGGAAAAGGTAAATGAGTTTTTACTCAACATGCTGTCACCAATGTGGCGGCCCATATGCATAAAAGAGGCATCCTTTTCAACCTTTCTGATGCTAGTGTACTTCCTACTAGGTATCTGCCTGCTCACTGATGAAATATCATCTTCATACTCAAAAATATTATTCTCACATGAAGGAACCGGAAGAATATCTTTCTTGTTACTCTCTTTATGTGTATTTTCTGCATGGGTACTATTGCTGAATGATGTTGGGTACTTGGCTGTGTAAGTGCTTTCTTTTGTAAGAGAATGGACTGCAAGTTCAGGTCTTGCTTCTGTGTTTGGTGGCGAAAGCTCTTCTACTAAGTCTTCATTGTTCAACACGTGGTTAGAAAGGGCACTTGTGTGTTTACACTGAAAAGTAATTTTAGCAGAAGATGGGGGTTCTAGCGTAGCAGCATCTTTGTGAAAGATTGAGGTCTTTACAGACATTTTGCTTGTTGCAATGACGGAGGAGTGAGTTCGAGAACTTTCATTATTCAAGGGATTGTCTGAAACAGAAGACAAACAATTTTACTCTAGTTGTCTTTTAGAAAAATAATCTAAGTCATTAAACCTTCTATGGATATTATCATGAAAGCCATCCCACACAAAGAAGAAACAAACCTCTCCTATACTAGGAGATCCACTTATGATCACGACAAGAATATGCGTAGCCTTATTCAAAGCACATCCCTAGTACATTAATCTCACAGGAGTAACAGGTCAGTTACTGCCAAAGAGCAGACCTGCATACATTTGGCAAAGATTTCATGCTAGCTTTCTGAAAGAAATACAAACAGATTTTTTTTTTAAAGTTATTATCTTGTATGCATACTCACTGGCTCTAAAAAAGAAGCAACTTGTTCAGATGACCCCATCTCTCTAGGTTGAAAAGGGCATTGCACATAAAGCAAAGTATGATCTTTATGTGAGAAGCAACCACCATTTAGTTACTCTAGCATAAACTGATTCCCATGTGTTTCCTCAAGGGAAAGGTTGTGCACACCAGTGGTGGTTCACAGATTGACAACTGCTCTTCAGGAACTGTCTGCTTGCCATAATCACAATAAACATCAAGTAATGTAAAGGAGTTTTTTATTCTGCAGAGATCCAGTCGCTGCAGTTTCTTGGAATACAGTGGCTTGCTCATGTGTCCACACCTTTGGCTGAAATGTTGAAGGGGGTGAGAAGCTACAAAATGAGAGGTGTAATTTGGATTCATGGGCTGCACACTGTTGTACCAGACAGAGTATCTTTAGGGCTTTTTTCTACCCTAAACCAGTTTGGGGATCATCTTAGCTCCATGCTGACTTTGGCTTAGCAGTTTTCTTATTCCCTGGTGATAAACTAAAAGGAAGTCTCAAGGCTTTTTCTAACCATACTTCCTAAGGCAGATGCAAGGTCCCTCAGCTGTGAAACACGACTGGGAGCCATGGTTGTCCACACAACCAGTGTCCACACAAAGGAGGAGGATTAACTGAAGAGCAAGAAAATGGGAGTTCAATTAAACAAGAAAAAACACTTGGAAGACACCTGACTATTCAGATATGAAACCTAGGAAAGTGTTTATACTAAGTAGGTCAGATGTTACGGATGCAGAGATTTGTGTGTGGATGAGCACTTTGGATTTACATGGATCAGACTGAGATCGACTATATTTGAATTTACAGTACTTACAACTACAGAGCAGGAAGGAGTAAAAGTTATTTTAGGCCTGATTAATTGGACAGTACATCTTGCTCTAAGCTGGCATTATTTTTCTCTTGCATGTGAATATTTCAAACACTTCAAATATTTTAAAATTTAAACAATATAGTCTCACTAGCTGAAAGCACCCAAGACACCCCAAAGCACTAGAAATAAAAAAACTGCAACCACGTATTTTGCTAAATCAAATCTTGCAAGTGGTAAATCAAGTCAGCATCAACCCTATCATTATACCCATAAAGGTAACGGAAAAGAGCACAGGATTATGTTATAAAAACTTAACATGAAAGAATGGTTGTGGTTGTCTGTATAAGATTGTATGTCTCACTTATCCCTGTACAGAATTGTTTATAGATGCATTCAAATTACATATTTATACACTAATATTTGTTATTTTTAAATAGCTTCAAGGCAGATAATAGAGAACTATCATAAAGGATTATCATAAAGGATTACAGATTAAAAAATAAGTTGTTGTGCAAACTGATGTTAACCAAAAATTTCAGATTTTCATGTCAATGAAGTTGGACTAATTTCAAAAACAAAGAGGAATAATTAGTGTTGACTAGACTGAGAACAAAAATAACTATAATATTGAGAAAACCTTGGATACAGGTAAATGTTATTTCCCCAACATCTATATTTTTTCACTGTTTCTCTCAACAGAATTTTATACAGGTGAAAACAGGAAGCTTGTATAATGAAGCAGATAATATTTATGTATTTGTTTAATCTTAGATTATGTATTTTATTTAATACAGCTATTTCAAGAGAAGACAACAGGTTATAAAGAGAAAGCAAGAGATATCTCAAATAGATTCAATTACTTTTTTAATAGATACTGAATGACAACTTCCTCTGCATCAGCCTTGTCACTACACAGTTTTAACTCATGCAATCCACAGAATGAAACACGTGCTTTAAGCAAGGCTCACTGTATTCCTAGCACAGGTGGCAAATACTCGCAGAGCAAAATTAATCACCTAGATTTATCACATTAATACTATCATTATTCACAACAAAATCCTAAGAGGATAAATGATGTGACAGAATCATTAACTGCATCACCATATTTGCAAAGCAAATATTTTAATATAGCAGCAGAAAAATACTTCCAGCGAAAAAGTTAAGTTTACCTTTTTTCATAAAATTAATTAAAGAATGCCTTTTTTTGGACTGTTACAATAGGAAAAGCAATTCTGGTAATCTGCCGAGGGCACTGAAATTAAAATACTCTTGGTTTATAAGGAAGATTTGCTGGGCTTACAACTGCAATCTGTTGAGAGCACTTCCTAGCCCTTTCCAAAATTAGCAAATTGATCTGAAAATTCACTGCAACCCCAGTCATGCTTCACTATTCACTTACCACCATTTTCATCTGCAGTCCCATCTAACTGAGGTATAGAGAGATTAGTTAGGAGCATATTGCTACCACTCCACTCCATTTCTTCCTCTGAAGACGAATCCTCCTCCGTTGAGCTTCGGTGCATAGTTTTGCCTGCTGACCTAGAGAAAACAGCAGGGCTGATTAACACAGAACACTTTATTGGATGAGATCTCTAGCCCAGGGAACCTCAACATCAAAGAGGCCTGGTGCTATGTGGTTGTGTGCTTAGAGGGAGCAGAGTTTTGCACCAAGAAACTTAAAATATTATCAAGGGTTGTTATTTTAAGAGGCAAAGGAATTTTCCTTTTAAAAACTTGTAGAGAAGAATTGTACTACCCAATAGTTAAAAGTTAGAAAGCATTTAGATAGCCTTTCTGTTTAAATTTTAGTGAAAATTAATTGCATTGCTTGAGAGTGCTTGAAGGAATCTTTATTACACAAATTCTCTCTCACCAGGCTTAACTAAAACACAGTCACAGAAACTAAAGTTTCGTGTCCATCCCTCCTTGCTCATTCTGAAGAAGCTGCTATTGCTAATTTCTAAGCCACTCTATGTTAACTACTTTACTTTGCCATTGTTACAGGCAAATCTGCTAGAAGATACAGAAAAAAAAAGAAAATTTCAACAAGCTTTAAGGCGGCATGGCTATATAGGGGATAGAAGGAGAAACAGGAAAGCCAAGGTCCCTCCCACAAAGTACAACTCTAGAAGCCCTGGGAGACTGAATATCTTTTTCTTTGAAATAAACTTTCAGATAAACATGATTCTTCACTTAAAAAC
>VZSG01000320.1:885572-918921 GCA_013398315.1 Nothoprocta pentlandii
AAGCCAACTGCATTTTGGGTTGTACTAGCAAGAATGTAGCCAACTTGGCAGGTGTGAGGCTTCATCTGGAGCAAGTGTGTTAGTTCTGGACTCCCTACTACAAGACATACATTTACAAACTGGAGCAAGTCCAACAGAGAGTCATCAAAATACCTGAGGGCTGATGCATGTGATGTGTAAAGAGGGCTAAAAGGAATGGGTTTGTTCCTCCTTGAGAAGAAGCTAAGGTGAGATCTTACTGATATCTTCAACTACCTAATCAGTAGGAATAAAGAAGATAGATCTAGCTCCATGGGTGCAGAGTCATGTGAGGACAGGCAATGGACACAATTTGCAACAAAAGAAATTAGATACACAGCAAAAAGCCTTTGCCACAAAGGTGGTCATACACTGGAACAGGTGTCCCAGAGAAGCTGTGAAATCTCTGTACTTGGAGATGCTCAAACCTGAGGTGGACAAGGCCCTGGGCTATGCAAAGCTGCTTTGACCACTGGACATGACTCACAGGCATCTCTTCCATTCTGAATTATGCTCTGATTCTGAGCATGAAGCAAATCTTTATCAGCTCTAGTAAGCCCAGTTACACTTGAGCTGTCCTCTGCAGACAACAGCCTGGACCTCTCTGCACTCAAGCTCACCGCTCCAGACTTCAGGAAGACTTGTCTCTAATGCAGCAGGACACCTCCTCATTAAGGAGTATAAGGATACCTCCTTCAAGAACCGATTCAAGCCTAGCTGGGCTTTTAGCTCCAGTTCAGTGCCAGTCAAACTCAAGATGCTCTCTCAGCCAGTACAGCTTACTACTTCAGAACCACATTCGTTTTGAGACGATGGAAGGCTGGGAAATTCCTAATAACTAAAAAGTATGGATATTATAGGATGCATTAGGAAGCAATACAAATAGTGAGCCCAAGCAGAATCAGGTTGCATCTATCATCAGTCTCAAATTGGCTCTTTAGGCAATGGGGCCAGCATTGGGTGGAGGTTAGAGACAACCATGCTCTCTTCTGAGGTTACTCCAAATTCTGCAGGGATCACACCGACATGAAACTTAAAATTCTCTCCAAAAACAAGCTCACTCCACGTGGAAGCACCTGGTATGTACAATCTCCCCAGTGATTTCGGAGTGTGACAAAATGCAGGCATACGTGAGCTAATCAAACTTGAACGAGCTCATCATGTCGGATGAGTTTTTAAACTGTATTCTTTATCGCAAAAAAACTGCTAACTCCTTCAGGATCTTACTTGATTCCAGAACTGTACAGTCATGCTTATTCAGAACTGTGCTTGAATTAATAAATTCTGTAAGATTTAAATTGTTTTTACACAGAAACTGCCATTAAACTGAAGCTTAATGTTAAGTGTTTTAGATGTAAACTTCCAAATGCTGTACAAATGGTATAATATTTTATATAACATTATAATACTTATACTGTGAGGAGGAAAACAAAGAAAATCAAGGGTTAAATAGGAAAAGGATCTTGACAAAGTATCCCTAAGCAGGTGGCCAACTGAAAGGAGACCTAAAGGTCCACCTTTCTGTAAGGCTTCAGGAAAGAAAGAGTATTTCTGTGCCTCTCTCCTTTCCGAATCAAGAGTACAATTAGAATGGCTGAACTAAAGAAAAATATTATGCGTGTTAATTTCCTCACATCTCTGGATGGATTTCTAAATACTGGGAGGTCTACCCAAAGCCTGGGTGATAGGAAATTGGATACGACTTCTGTTAAGGCCTCTCTGTACTGATTTGACACAAGGTTATTATGACCTGAGAAGGTGTTTCAAGAATCTTAGCCTTACAGTATTCAAGCTGCTGACCTTTAGCAGTCCAGCAGAGTGAGCAGTATTCACATTTTGATTTAAGCCTTAAGCCTTGTCTTGAATGGAGACAAAGGAGGGCAGTTATCAGACTTCTGGGTGAGTCTTCGTAAAAATATTTCTCAGACATTCACTTCAGTGAAAATTACAGGCAAATCAGAAGTACCAGATGTATCTTATGTTTGTATCATAACCAGAATATGACTTCAAAGGCAATTTACAACTACAATCTTCCTATCAGGACTTATCGCGGAAAAAAACAACTCGTTTTTTTTCCTCAAACAGTAAACTACAAGCTCAGGTCTAGTCAAACCTAAATATTTTAACCATATTTGCATGTAATACTGATGATTCACAGCACCAGCTGAACAGCTGCCTTCTATCCCAGACAGGCAGGGATTTTTCCAGTGTTTTCAACAGGGATCCCTCTGAAGTTCGCAGAGTTCATAACTCACTTGAGGATGGCGGCAAGGAAAGGGCTAAGAGGGAAAATCTGCTAGGTTTAAAGAAAAATCAAAAACAAACAAACAAAAAACATTTAAGACAAACACACATATATACCTTCTTTTTGGCCCAGGCTCTTCAATGCTACTGTCCCACGGTTGGGACATTAACAAGCTAAGTTCCAATTCTTCTTTCTCACACTGTGGCTCATTTTCTTCATCATCGCTGTTCTGGGAATTTCTACAGCTTCCAAGGGAATGATGGTGAGAGGCTGTTCTGTGGTTTCCCATCTGATACCCATCACTCTCCAGTCCAGCTAACAGATCAATCAGGGCCTCATCAGCACTGCTGTCCGCTGCTGAGACAGCACACACAAACAGAATCTGTATTTTGTTTTACTTGTAAACAACTCTTTACAGTTGCTCATTAAAGCAAAACTCAGCATCTACTGGTTTGTTACTACCCAAAGTTAGGAGGCTCCAGAAACAGAGCTTTCTTCATACCTGTCTGTCTTGTCCAATTTTATGATTTATGCTCTTCTCCAGCTGCCTAACTAGAATCCTGATCACTTGCTTTTTTCATTTCTGCCCTCCTGCTCTAACTGAAGTTCTTCTCTCTCCATCCTCCTACCTCCTCGCACTCAGTAATGCCTCACTACTCTCCTTTTATTTCAGCATGAGTGCCAGTTTCTGAACCATCACGGTCTTCTTTTGCTTTCACCATTTTAAAGGCTACATTAACTTTGCTGAACAATTCTCTCTATAAGACTTTCTGTCACTGCACCTCATGAAAGACGATGCTGATTTTCACCAACTGATTCTTATTTCTTCCTGTCCTCTAGTTTAATGCTTGTTTTTTTTCACCTCCCTTTTCTTATCACTATAACCTATTCCCTTTCTGAGTTCCTCTAATTTCCACATAGAAAGTTTATCTGATTTCACTCCTGCCTTTTTTTTTTTCAGATTTCCTTTATTTGACCCAAACTGTAAACTGATTCATGCACTTGTCTTCTCAGTCTTCACTCTGTTTTGACCCCTCTATAGAAATCACAATGATTTCTTGCTCTAGTCTTGTTTACGTGCTCATCATCTGACTTGATAACCAATTTATGAACACCAATCTATCAGGTATGTTCTATACCTCTCTCTCCTGCTCCTCTGGCTTAAGAGCTGCAATCCACTTTCCCTCCTCAGGAAATATCATACAATGATCAGCATTTTTAGCTACCACTACCTCTTCTCATCTATAGTTCTCTCTACATCCAAACCCTTGCCTGCAACACTTTCATACTTACTTTTGCCAATAAACATATTTGCATTGTACACGTAGTAAGAGCTGGTGGCTGGAGTTTGCCAGGTTTCCCTTGATCCCATCCAAACTTTCTAGTGTCAATTTGAGAGCATGCTAGTGCTCTCTTATTTACACTAATGCTTTCTTTTATTTACACAATGATGTACATATTGAGATGGTATGAATTATCTTCATTTCAATTTTCTGAAAGTATTTTAACTATTCTCTACCAAAAGTTAATTTCCAGACTATCATTTTACTGTTTTTCTTTTTTTTTGTGGCATCCATATTTGTTCCTTGCCACAGTCTTTTGCCTTGCTCTCATAGTTTAATTCTTTGTTTTTCTTTGCCTTCAACCATTCTTTTGCATTCATGCATTTTGGAAAATATTTCTGCTATTGCAATTTGCCTCTAATTATCAGTCTACTATTGCCTGGTATCTCCAAAGAGTTGGACATGTAAAGATAAACTGAAAGCACATTCTCTATCACAACTTTGAGAAAGCCATAGCATCCGCAAGAGCATAGAATCATAGAATCATAGAATGCTTGAGGTTGGAAGGGACCTCAGAGGTCATCGAGTCCAACCCCCCTGCACACGCAGGGTCACCTAGAGCACGTGGCACAGGGCTGCATCCAAGCGGGTTTTAAAGATCTCCAAAGAAGGAGACTCATGAGCATCATGAAGAGACTGCCAAAATGCTCTTTATTCTGATAGTTCTAGTCCTATATCCCTAGGAGCACAAAGAAAAGCTATATGCAGAGAACACTGAGCTAACCTGGCAAGATGTACCAGCTTAGTAGACTGATAAAACATAGTTCTCTACAAACATATTCTCCTGATGACACAATCAGAAAATATGGAAGTTTTTTTTTAGGTTTTTCTCCCCCGCAGGAAAGAAGTCTCAGTCTGCTTCACACGCCCCCTGAGGTGAAGTACTTATTTTCATGACTGGTAACATAAGTGAACACAACAGGAGCGTGGAACAGTAAAATAGCCTGAAAGAAAACACAAATCCCGGTTGTACTCACTAAAAGCTGTAGTCTGATTCAGTCTTTGAGACAAAGGCTGAAAGCTCTGGCTATTCTCCACAATGTTTAAAATTGCTTCTTCGTTAATAAGTGCTTCCTCTTCTTTATCAGTATGCATCCTATTAGCTTCTTCAAAAGGAGACAAAAAGCAAAAGGAGAGGAGAGAACTTGCAAGAGTCATAGACATCAAAATATTACAAAAGCAAGTCACTTATACTTGAATAATAAAATCCATTTTATTTTCATTATTTGCTATAGCATTTTTAAAAGGCTGATTCTAACAATTATGAAAATAAAATCAAGTAACATTTCAGTGCCTTTCATTACAAACATCCAAATCTACCTCGGCTTACTGATTTATGCCTGAACAATTATACTGTTAAAAATACTCACCTTTATTCATCTTTTTGTCTTTATGTACTTCAACAATATTAGCTGGCGTACATGGAAAGGCTTCAGGAGAAAGTACCTCGGAATGTAGTGTTAGCTCAGCAGAGAACTCCTCTGATCCATTACTGTAGTCCACTGATCCTGACAACGTTCTATTAATTGAAAACCAATTTTAAAATGCTATTTAAGGTTAGCAAAGAATAGCACAATTTGTGGAAAACTGCTAAAAAACTTACACAGAGAAGTCATTTTGCTTGAGGATTTCTTTAAGTCGCTTCTGAAAAAATTTTTCACTCTCTGTTGCTGGCAAAAATCCACGCTCTTTAAAGTTTAAAAAAATATTATTCAGCTTTAATTAAGCTATCAACATACAATGAAAAAGATATGTATGAGAGTTAAAATTACTAATTATAATAGCAAATAGTTCAAACTAGAAATGTCCATTAATTTTAAGGGCCAAAATTGAAGGCTTATTTTTTCAAGTGTATTTAAAACACCTTAAAATATTTCACTGCAAGTATCAGGAGCATCCCCAGATCACACTGCAATTACATCAAGATTAGCATCTAGGAAAAGAAAACTCAGTGAAAAAACATTTGAAAAATCTGGCTCTGAATGGTATTATACAGAGGCAGAAGAAAAGACTACAGTCAGAATGCAGTGTGCCTTAACCAAGAACCTGTCTCTTTCCTTTCTGCAGTCCTCAGGTTTACCTGCCAAATACTGGCCACCTTTTAAAAGGAAGACGGCCTAGGTTATACAGACAAGAGCCTTGTTTGCTATGCACTTCATTCACAGAGCACAGTCCTTCCTTTGAAATGAATAATAATGAATAAAAACACAGGGATTTGTTCATCTTTTTGTCATTTTCAACTAAAAGCATTTTAGTTCAAATTATTTTTAAAAAATATTTCCTGTAGTAAAACATGTAATCTGGATTCAGTATGATTCACTCTTCCCGCAGTGCTTTGCAGCTTGCTGAATCAAGACGTTTTTAGGCAAACTTTTTGTTCTTAAATTTGCTATGCACACATTGGGCAATAAGTATGTTTAGAACTGCAAAATAATCTAAAAACCACTGCAACTTGAGGCACCAGTTTCAATTCTGTCTCCTGTTTTTCGTTCAAAGCTTTTGATAAACAACTATACAGTATTTTTTACCTTGTGAATCAGGTGTCTTAATCTGAGAAGATTCAGCTTTCTCCCTCCGTCGCTGCTTTTCATCTTCCCATATAGCTTGCAAACCAGGGTTCCTGCCGATCTGGGCTGAAATATGCAATAACATATGAGGATAAGTTTGTCATTGTGATAAAATGTGCACATAAAAAAAAGACACCCGTTTCATCTAATACCATTTATAATTTTAACTTATTTTTTATTGAAATTCTTGCCTTACTTGAGGATTCAGTGTTCTTTTTTTTCAGTATCTTTGGATTTTACTGGTCTTACAAAGTGAGAGCACATGCATGCATGTACACACACGTCTACATAAACAAATGAATATCAACAAAAATTAAAGTTGAGTAAGTGCAAAAAGAAGCCAAAATTATCTCAAAGATCAGTAAGTAACAACTCATTATGCTGATATTTCATGTACTCTTGTTATAGGTCTAAAGCCTCTGTTACGCATTAACAACACTCTTTGCTTTTGCTCTGATTGCGGGCTATTCTCAATCTAGTTTCATCGAGTATTCATGTCAATTTTTTTTATTTTATAGCTTTGTAGATGAATAGGTCACATCTTTTTCAGACTGAAATCTGAACTGAGGTTTTGCTAAATTGAGCCTCTAAGAGATGTGTATAACAACACAGTCCCTGCCCTAAAACGTTTGATGTGAAAGAAATATCAATACTCCACCTTCAATATCCAGTTGATTTAAAATATCAGCAGCTACTGCATCCACCTCCAATTCACAGGTACTCTGCGGTTCAACATCCTTCAATATTAGAGAGCTAGGACAACATAAACAGGGCAAGTTAAGGTTACCACTGTGTTCCTTCTGAACCACACACATCATCACATGTTTCCAACTGGACTAGCATCTAAAACACCAGAGGGAGAGAGAATATTCCATTAACTGAGAATTATCAGTTCTCAAAATTACCTGCAAGTTCTTAAATGAAAATTAATGCCCATAGCCAAGTCTAAATAGATGGGGTTTTTTTGGTGTGATTTAAAGGTGTTTTTGTAAGAGGGAATTAATTAATATTATATAAATATTATAGTAATTATTGTAATAAACTCCTCCTCATACACAATACGCATTCTTCCACAGATCTTTCCATCAACAGCACCATATGCATTAACACAATCCAGTACGAAGAAAAGCTAATCAGATGGATTTTCCTTCCTCATTCACCATTTTGTGCCTTGGTTTGGAACCACAGTTCCAGCCTCAGAAATCCTGGGGTGGAACAGAGTCCATCTGGATTCTCCATGCTCTCCATACACTCTGAAGAGCAGGCCCTATAGCTCAAGGGAGTGAGATACATTGCATTTATCTACCTATCGCCAATGCCTTCTATGGAAATTAATTACGAATATGAAACCCAAAAGAAATGTAGAATTAAACTGCTTAGACATGCAGTTTTTAAGAGCAAAATTCTAATGACTTCTCAGAAAATGTATGTGGAAAAAAACTTCACAAAAATGGCTTGAGTTTCTAAAAAAGGTATCAAGAAAGATAGATTGCGCACTAAAAACAAGAAAAGAAAACAAAAAGCCCTAAACACATTCTGAATCTTTAGCATTCCAGAAATTAAAAACATTCACCTTATGACTCCTTTGGCAGAGGTCTATGGTACTGGCCATGAGTAGCCCAGCGATTATAGGAAATTAGCATTGAAACTACTTCAGATACAAACTGCTCCAGAGAAGAGCTCTGAAACACATGCTCTGATTTTGAAGCAACAAAAGCTCCCCTGGGGTCTTTTAAACTGCAGAAATGGAGCGGGTTTAAACCACCTGAGCCCATGGGGGAAGGTGAAGGGCTCCTCTCCCAGCAGCTTCAGTCGCCCCTCCGCTCTGCCCCCTCATCACTCCTTTGCTTTCCCATGACAGAACCACCCCTTCCTCCATGAGCTCAGGTTTTACTGCTCGGAGGACAAATGCTGAGGAGAAAGCAGAAGAATTCTCCCATGATGGGGAGAAAAAGCGGTAGGAGAGCTGACTTAAATGAAGAGGGTTAGTTATCTAAAGAGGCAGCACGAAATGCGCTTTTATTGACTACTATGGAGATCTGAAGTGCACCAATGTATCATGAGTTAAAGATTCCTAATCCCTTCACACATGAAATATTACACCCAGGATACTGGAGGAACTTTTTAAGAAAAGCACTGGTAAAAAGTGTTTCTAAGACTGTCAGATGACATTATCACCTACACAGGAAGCCCAAACTGTTAGGCTGCAACTACTTTATTACCTTTGTATTTCTCCACCTGTGAAGAAATAATTTCAGTTGAAATACCGACTTTCTACTTTCTTAGAGAACATGCTGAGACCTTACAAAGACATAAAAGCTATATTTAACCATAAATAGTGAAGTTTTGAAACTGTCCATCAGAGTACTGGAGATTAAAAAAAAAAATTCCCATTGCCATAAAGTTACAGCTCCACAGCCTAACAGTTTAGGCAAAGAACTGTATGACAAGATAGGAATGAACCTTCAGTCTACAATCTAAGCTTATGAAGCAAGCCCTAGTGTTTCTGTTGAGCAGTTCAGGGAAAAAGTCAGAGAGGACTGAAAGGAGGCATAATTATCAGTTGCTGATGATTACCAGATCCTTCTATATATCACGTTAATACAAAGCAGTAGTTTGACTGCTCAGCTGATACATTGCTTGCCTCTGTGGAAAGGAAGGACTAATCCTCTACGTTTGACTGAGAGGATCAGATGACAATTTCAGATGAGAGATGCAGCAGAAACCACAGTGGACCCATTTCTTCCTCTAACAGGTCATAAGACACTGGAAAGAAGACTCCACTTTACTGGAAAGTAAAATCCTGTATTACACAATACAAAACTGAGAAACAAAACAGAAGATGTCTCAGAAAACAGATTTTGAGCCAAGATAAGGAGAAAGTAGCACATACTGAAACACAATTTCAGAAATTCCCAGGCACTTAACATTTTGAAAACAGAAAAAAACATTGAAATAACATTCAATAATTTCTGGGCAGTCATACTTAGAAAATTTGCATTGTGAAGTTCTGTAATGGTAGCTATATAGTAACTATATAGTATTTCTGTATAGTAACTGTAGCACTGCAAGTTTACTACTCATTTTTACTCTTATAGAAAAAGAAGGCCAAGTAGGCCATTTCCTTATTCTACGCATCAAGAAGCTGTCTAGCAGAGCCAAGAAGCACTTTTCCTGTAGAATTCATTAAGTGCTGTAAGAGCTCGTGCATTAATACGGAGCTGCTAATGCCAGCAGGCAGCAGGACTGTTCGGGACTTACTGAGAGAACGAAGCAGATCCCACAGCTGCTCGAGCAGGGCAGCTCAGCCCCTCAGCTGAGGTAGCCTGCCCATGTCCAGAGCACACTTCGGAGCACCGGCCATCGCTATCACTTCTCCTCCTTCCCCATCACACTCTCAAACAAGAAACGAGCTCCTAATGTGATAAAAAAAACCTTTTCCTGTGCTTCTTTCAAGCTCACGTGTATCCAAGCACTCGGCTGCTTGGTTGGAGGTTGCTGGCACTGCAGGCGACAGGAACCGCAAGCAAGAGAGATCTTGCATCTTGCTTCGATCGCAAAAGAAGGAACCACTACATCTCGGGGAAACAAGAACATGGGAAAAGGCAACAAAGTTTGTCTGCTCCCCTCGTGTCCCTGGGACAAGTGAAAAGGGCGCAGAACGCACGTGGGTCCCTGATGAAAGCTTTTAATTTTCATATGTCCCCCTTTGCTAAATCACACAGGGAAGCAACCTGGAATCTGGCCGAGATCTGACTTTTTCTTGACCTGATTTTTCCTGGGGGATACTAGGACAGCAAAGCCCAGAGCTTTTTACTTTCAGTTATCTCCTTTTTAAAAAAGGATCCAACCCAACAAAACGAGGGAGAACATTATCTCATCTTAAGAGAAAACATATTTTTAGTGTTTGTGACCTATTTCTAAAGTTTTTTTGATAACTAAAACTATTAATCAAACATTTGCTTTTCCTCTGACAAAAAGAAAACATTTTCTCAAAAAAACCTTTTTTCCACAACCCCACCAAGAACATGGCCAATAATTTGTCTTGAGAACTGACTAATACCAGAGGCAGAATTAGCTAAGAATTTTCCAAATAATCATAACTCTTATAAAGAAGGGATTCTAATCTGGATTTATTTTATAAAAATAATGCTGCATTCAGCATTGTTGAATTCAGCATTGTTGAATTCAGATGCTGTTTTCTAAGCAAACTGGTAGTAGTCACCATAACTAAGTCCATTTTTCCATAATAATATTAATCTGAAACATGTTTTGCCTGCAAGTCACTACGATTCACGTGACTTGGGCTCGTCTCCATTTCATAAGACTTTGCAAATGGATGCGTACCAGGTTTTAGAAGGAGGCAGGCTCATTCTGCCCAAGCTCTGAATCAGGCAGATTTAAGGAGTCTTTCAGTCAAAAATTACAGAATTTCAATTAACACAGCATATAATTCAAGCTAAAAAACACTGAACAAACAAGAGGCCTTTTCTGCAATTAACTTAGGCTTTGTCACTGTAATTCTCATTAACGTTTTCAGGATTATGCCAGAGCTGGCTGTCAAACTGGCACACTCCAAAGGCTGACGTGATAGTAAGAGGGACAAGTAAAATTTTCCAAAGACTTTAGAAATATCTTTTCAATACACCTGAGTCATTAACCTCTCAGGATTTAACACCCTTGCCTAGGCAAACAGCTGGACACTTGCAATTGCAGGAGACAGGCCACCAGCTCAAGCTTCTGCAGCTTCTAGGTAGGTACCTGAGGCCAAGCCACCAATCATTCCCTCCTCATGAAAAGCTCCAAGGGAGCATGAGAGCACAGCAGCTTTAACCTGACCATTTATCATTTTAATTTACTCTGAATAGGACAAAAACATCTGCTGAAAGAAGTTGCAGTACAGGCTTGCTCCCTTTTTTGCTGTTGCTTCTCACCTATAGCAAATATGCACAGCGTACCAAGAGAACATATGAAGGACCTGTACATCCTACTCTCCCAAGCCAGGTACCAGCCAAAGCTTTCCAAAGTTTTCATTCTGCAGGGCAGAACATTGGTAAGATTGATCTCATGACACGTCTTGCTGTCATACAGTTGTACGAAAGGTAGGTCTGAGTGGGGTAGCACAGGAAGCAACGCAACTGCAAGAGCCTGTGGCTTATTCAGCTAAGAAACAGAATGAGTCAGAGTTGCACAAAGCTGCTGTGGCCAGGCTACCTGAGACATGCAATTCATTTTAAATTACCTGGTATTGCTGCATATTACACTGACAACAGCACTGCAAACCCATCACACCTTGGTAGGAAAAGCTCCAGATTCATTTGTCTGAAAACAGGCGGAGAAACTAGACAACAGACCTTACTTTTGGGAAGTTAAAGCTCACTAGCACTATCCACTGGAGTGGGAACAGGGTAGGATGAAACCTGTGATCAGAGAATATATTGAGATTTAGATCTCCTCAGCCACTAATGCTGAATTGAGACAACTGCTGACACACTATTAAAAAATTGCCCACCACAGTTAGTTAGTTCAAAGCCCTCACAAATTAAGAATGGAGGTCAAGGTCAGTATCTTAACCCATAATTGCCAATGATGGTCTTGGGAAACAAGAGTTCTGTTGCCACATTATATAGGCATTTATAACGTTAAACTGAGGTTCCTATGTATAAAACGAACCCCAAAGATCTAAAAGGTGTCACTCAACTACATTGGTAAGGACCCTACCTTTTCATACAATAGGTCTGTAATTCCCTATTCCACTCAAGGGAGAAAAACCATCTTTATCCAAGTCTCAGGGATATCCAGCAAACGTGCACATTTTATTAAGAGCTGAAAGGCTAGATAAAAACATGCATACCCTGACAAGTGAGAAAAACAATTAGAGTAGCAGAAACCTTTAATGTTACACAAAGATTAGAGCGTGCGATCGTGTTATCTGTCAGATTTCTCTCCATTTCCATATCAACTAGAGTTCAGCAGTAGATCTTGCTTCTAAGAAACGCTTTGTTTTTTAAATCCATCCTACCACTCATTCTGCTTTTAACACACCGTGTCCGACTGGCAGACTCCACAGGCAGATGACTACAAGCCTGATGTTTACCAGGTGGATTGCTCCCTGGAACCCATAAGAGTGTTTCATCGTTTATTATCAGCTACCTGAGGGATAACATCAATGGGTCTCATGTGAAGAACTCATCTCATCAAAGCTGCTGGATGGCACTGATGGGTCCAAGCAACTACAGCATTTTTTTTTTGGTAGGCTTTGCAGGTTCCAGTCTGATAACACTGGTAACTATTGCACCTACAAGTATTAAATCAAGGATTCCTTGGCACTAATGGCTTTGGTATTTGCCTGCTTCACAACAGAATCACTCCAAACTAGATTAAAAGGGAGAAAAAAATATCAGCCCCTGGCACAGAACAGTAAGCTAATTACAGCAGCAAGTTCATAATTCAGAGACTTGCCAGAAGCCAGACAGGACATGGCTGGGGTAAACACTGCTCTGGAGAGTGATACAGCAGCGAAGTGCAAGCAAGTAGTGAAAAGTGAGTTCAGTTACCAACAGGCCTTGGCAAAGGTGGCAAAAGCTGGTTGAAAGGAGGATTTGCTCATCTGAAATACTGCTTAAGCTACATTGTGAACGCTGTCTTGCACAGCACATCCCAGGCACCCAGAATCAGACTTGCATGATCAGACAGTAAGGGATCTTCCAAAGCCAAGAAATCCTGTATCAGCGGCCTTGACATCATCAAACTGGAGATTTTTGTGTCGCTTGCAGCAACAAGTGACAGATACATATTAGAGTCTTTAAAACTGATTCTGGATTCACACAAACCAGGATAACGGGTCTATCAGATACCCTCATCACGAATAACACCATGATATACTGTAAGTAAGAATACAATTATCTCATTAACACAATTATCTAGCAGACTAACAATTCTTGTGTTCTCAATGACTGTGCTGTCCTCTTTTCCTTTTTCTTTCAAAAGCAACCACACTTTTAGAACAGATTTTAAAGGAAGTAAGGAAGCAGGAAGGTAAGCTGTGGGATAAACTGTAGGATAAAATGGGATTAACTGCAGGATGAGTTTGATATAAAATTTGTGTAGATTTAGAATAAAGAGGAGTGTGGATTTTTTGCTTTGCAGTGACAAAGAGCTCCTACAGTTATGCTAGAACTAATAAATAATTAATAAAATAATAAATAAAATAGTTTTGTATATAAAGGAACACAAAACTATCAAATATAAAACAGTTTAGGCTAGAGAAGACACCTATAAGCATTTAATTTCTTAAAGAATGCAAAGACCTGGCTAAAGGTGAAATACCCATAAGTAACGTAAGACAGACAGGCTGCAGGGTAGATGGAAACTCCTTAGAACTGAATACAGACCAGCTTTTGGGACCGAGTTTATTTCACATCTCATTAATGTTGTTTGCAGTAAGTGCAAGAGCATGCTAATGAAAAGTGCTGATAAAGCAAAGCTCGTAGCCAAGACTGGATACACAGCCAGATCACAGTATCATAAAATGAGAGTCAGATAACTGGGAACTAGAATCAGAGAAACAATTTTATAATAGGATCCTATATGAATTTGTAAGAATTTCTGAATGCAAGATCATCACTCAAAGGAGAAGAAAAAGAGAGAGGAGAGGTCTTGGCCGTAAAACATACCAGAAAAAAATATTTTTTTGGCAAAAAGTGCTACTAGAGAGAACTTGTTTGTTCCATTATACCAAATTCAGATATTATATTCAAGATGAAATCCCAATGCATGACATGCTGAGTCTTAAAAATGATGTCGAGAAGACTGGCAGGTTATATCTCAAAACTAAGAAAAAACTAGATGCTTTTTATTATTTACAAGACATGTCAAACATCAGAAAAATCCATTAGCAGGTGGACTTGTTTGCCTAAATTATGTAAATAGAGGTAGAACCAGCTATTTTCTGTATTTTCACCATTTTTTTGGGGGGCAAGTACACATACATTCCTATTATAAATAACAGACTGGCAGAAGAGACACGCAAAAATTCTAAGTTGAGATTCTTGTGCAGCTGCTGCTACTCAAAATATACAAACTGGAGGACTTTCATAGCACACTGTTTATGTTAGGAAAGCTTATTTATTTATTTATTATTTAAAATATAAAGGTCACATACAACACTAAATGAGACACTGGAATCCTGTAGTATATTTAAATTGCCCCTAATAAGAAAATACAGGACACAAGAAAAGAGGTTAGGTATGCTGACCTTGGTATTTCATCTTCTTCCCATCGAATAAAAGAGACACTGTTTGAATTTTCTGGCAAATGATTTTTGAGGCATTCACTTACACCTGATGTATCACCTAGGAAAAAAAATAGTTAAAAAAAAGAATTAGCTATGCTGCAATGGTTTTTACATACATAATAATGTAACTGACCCTGCTATTTAGTACTAGAAGTCCAAACACTTCTAAAGAAAAACAATACTGCATATTCTAGGCTTCAAAAGTAATAAGGTATCACTGAGGTGATTTACTTATCTTAAAAACAGGCACATATAAAAACATATTCCTAGTACATTAACAATATTAGAATAAAACTTGCTGTGGTCTAATCACAGCTTAACCTAAATTCCATCTTTTCCATTTTGAGCAAGTTTCAGAGGAAAACACAGGTAGTCTGATGTAAACATAAGGATTCCCAAGTGTCTGCTTCCTCAGACGAGATCCCAATGGAAATCAGGAGCAAAACAAAGCACTAAGCTCAACTTAACACTCTTCCTTCCTCTTCCTTATCCCTGAGAGCGATTACTCAATATATCCCAGCAAACAGTGACAGTGGAACCTGTGATGAACACAGACTGCAGGCAAAGACAGCAATGAACTGTACAAGTTTGCTCAGAGGTCTCAGTTTAAGGAATGGTCCTCTCTGGTTTCTTCTTGAATCTTAACTCCTCAAATTAATGGAGGACAAAATATACAGGATGTGGCACAAGGAAAAAGCAAAGCCTGGCAAGGGAAGGATGAGGGGGTGGAGGACTTAGGAAATTACTCAGTTTCCCACTTTCACACAAAAGACCATCCTGAACTTTGAATTTACTCCATTTACCTTTCGGCAACAGCAAAAGCTTTTTTTATTTGCTACAGCTATGGTAATTACTGAATTCAATCGTCAGAGACCGTTCATAAATATTTATAAAGAACATACATTTTTATTCGACATTTTCAAAAGCAAGTTTCACAAGGAAGTGTTAAACACAGGCAGAGCCAATTGTCCACTACCTGGAATAACAGAGATTGGAACATCTCATGTAACAGAAACAGTATTACAGAAGTCCTTGGGGAATACACTGCCAAAATGCCTTGGAAGCACTTAGAAACAACCAAAATTTTGCCACCTGGACCCAGACTAATCCCTGCAAATGCTGTCCCTAAATCAATCTCCCAAGTGCGCTGACACTCAGCTACTAAATCATCATGGAAAATGTAGTGTAGTCTAAAGACATGCCAATGTTTATGCAGCAGCCAGCTCCAATTCAGGCAAAACTGTGCTAAAATGGTCTGGGCCCTGGAGTTCCTAAGCAGGAATTCCAGGAAGCAGCTGCAAATTACCTGAAATGACTCTGCAAGAAGCCAGCTCCAACCTTACACAGCTTAATGCCCATCATGTTCAGGGATGACTCCTCTCCTGGGCAGAGCAGCTCCAGGAGGAAACGCAGCCCTGTTTTCTCCACGGGGCATCTCAGCTAATTCAGCACCTGAAAACGCAAGCTGCCTCTGCGCAGGGACCCCTTTTATTCCTTCTCCATCTGGAACTTAGCTAATCTAGGAGTTGACTAACCAGGACCGAATCGTTATGTGTTTTAAAGGACACACCAAATAGGCAATATCAGAGGTCTATGAGGAAATTTTGCTAATTTGAAAATACATCCTACTATATGTATTAAAAACAAACACTTCATTTCAAATCCCGGGACAGTGGTAGGACATCCTTTTTCTTTTCTCTGAACTCTACTTTCAAATACTTCCAGGCCTGAGGCCCAGAGTCCCAGATGACTTTTTTTTTTTTTTTTTTTTTTTTTTTTTTTTTTTTTTTTTTTTTTTTTTTTTTTTTTTTTTTTTTTTTTTTTTTGATTTAATAGCAAAGTTACTGAGAGGGATTTAAGGACACTTAATAGTCCTGTTTCTTTTCTTGACATCGAGATCTTGTAGGACGGTATCAATGATACATCTAGACCTTTTAGAGCCAAGTTCCAGGAGATTCATCCACTGGAAGTTTGGTAACTGTTTTAGTGGCATATGGTGTGCAAATAAACCTACATCCTTCCTTCTCACTATCCATAAGGAGAAGGCTTTGGAAAGAAAGCAGAACTCCTGCTTCTTCAGCAAAGGCAAAGTGTTCCTGTTACTATAAACTTTCCTGCTTACCTCGCAACCTTCAAAACACCCTGCTCATCTGAGTGAGAAAAATACCACTGGATACAGGCTCCCGAGGTATGATTACTACACATTTAGTAACAGAGCTACCAATGAATTTTCTATTCCTTCCTAGATGATTCTTGTATCATCATCTGCAAGGGAAGAAAAACAGCATTTGTGGCACCTATTTAGACAACACTTTACACTGCTATCCCAAATGCAGTGCTGATCCTGGCCAGTGAGCCACGAGCAGGGGCTGGGCTAGGTCTGCTAGGGGTGCAGTCTGCTCTTGCTAGCAGACCTGCTGCTATTATGTGATCAAGCTGGGACAAGCTAGCTTGCCATTTTCTTGCTTTTATTCTACTGGATTTTCCCCTACAAGAACAGGTCAAGACCAGCAGTCTCAGCCCAGGCTTTTTTTCTGTTCCCTTCTTCCCACTCAAGATCTAAATCTTTTATACACACGGCTTACATCTCGCTTTTCTATGCTTTTCAAATGATAGATTAAAAAATGACAGATAAAGAATTGGAACAGCCACTCCTTAAAATCAAATTATACTTCTCCACTTTGGGATATTTGGAAAGCTACAGATACCTGGCTACACTTCCTCAGGACTGCAGATCCTGGAGCCTGAGCTTCTTTCTTCCTACAGTGCTGACAGCAGCAACAAGTGTGGCCTATCACTGAGTATGGAGAGCCTCCAAACGTCTTCTGAACGCTTTTCTAGAGATTAGAATCAGGTATGAAACCCCATGCACTAACCTATCTCTGCCTAAACAGGTGCACATAATAAATATGGGGAAAAATTGAAGACACTGTGATTTTTATTTGCGGTTTTACAGAAAGATATTTTACTAGTTATTTTGCTATCTTGCTTGGTTTATCTATTAGAACAATAGCAATTTAACTAAACAGTACTTATTTTTCTCTTACATTGCAAATAGCAAACTAATTATTAAAACTAAATACCTCCTTTATGCAGACATTTGTATTTCAAATTTCACCCCGGAGCACATAACAGTAGTACAAATGGAAGCATTTTAAATAAAATGTTATTTGTCAGAAGACTGTAACATCATCTAGCTAAATTTTGTCAAGGCACTGCAGCAGCAAAAAAAAATTAGTTGTAATTGATTTATGGTTCAAAAACAAATGTCCAAAAAATCTGAAAACACTATTTGTATATTATCTCTCATGTAAATTCTTCAGCTAAATATCAATTATTCTAAGGCAAAATTCCTCTGAAGAGAGGCATATGTCTTGTGAACAGAGTCCAACCCACACCACTGGCAGAATACAGTGTTTGCCATGTAGCATCTTGGTTCACGGAGCAGGTTATTCCTCCATCCCATCCCACAGGCACAAAGAGGAACGACGATGGAAAGGCACACACAGACTTTGACACAAAAAGCAAACCATAAGGCAACAGCACAGCACTCATTCGGACACAAAACAATTGCTTGGTCTTAAGAAATAAACACCTTACTTTTTCTCCTCGCCTTTCGGAATTTGACAGCAGCCAGGTTTATTAAATTCATTCCATATAAGTTGTAGTCTATAAAGAGTTGAAGGAGGTAGGGGATATGGGCTTCATGAGGCTGGTAAGATTTGTTCATGATGGCTCCACCTTGCAGAAGCTCACATACTCTAAGATTAAAGACAAATAAGAACATGAGACAAAAATTTGATTTAGATTTTAGTGAAATAAAAATCAAGCATCTTAACTACTTCCTTAGCATTTTTAACTTAAGAACTTTGTTTCCACAATAGCGGATCTGCAAAAACAGATCTTTGCTAACAGGTAATTCCATATACCAGTACTAATTACAGAGGAATTTAAATCCTCTAGCTTAAAAAAAAAAAAAAAAGGTAGCATGTAATACTATTGCAATTCATTCAAAACCATTACAGTCCATCAAAATCTTTCTGCAGAACCACTGTGCAAGCTGTACGCCTGCAGACCAACAATAACTTTGCAAGTCTCTCCAGTTCTTTTTGACACATATGTAAGGAATTCATACATCATTTTCAAGGCACATGCTGTACAAACAGAAGTAGCATTCAACAGCTTCCAGGAGGCATGACAGATCTGATCTTTTTAACATCTGCAAATCCCTGCAACTTTTTGGGTAATTATAAATCCGTGTGATAAATGTATTTGAAAGCAGTACAATATCTAGGGAAACACACTAAGTGTGCCTAAATACAATAAAATACTTTTCAAAACAAGTTGCACCAAAAAAAAAAAAAAAAAAAAAAAAAAAAAAAAAAAAAAAAAGCCATTCATTTGGATAGAAGTAACTCAAACATGAAAAGCTCCAAAGTGAATTTTCAAACAATTGACACTCAGTTATACACATATATATCCTATATTATCCATGCAGAATTTTACTAGCTTAGAACAAAACAAACAAACAAGCAAAAAAAGACTAATCCTATCTTATGATAACGTATTATTTAAAAAAAAAAGAGAGGACAGGTAATATTGAAATCTACAGAGATTTCAAACCATCTTTTACAAATAATTCTTAACTATTCCTCCTAATTCCTCTTATTTATTCTTAGATTCACTGCAATTAATACTCCGCTAAAGTTAAAATCAACCGTGCTTTCCTTCAACATAACATTTCTTTATTGCATAATAATTTTGTTGTTTTTATTGTTAAAATGGGGCATCAACCTTCCTTCCAAACTGACTTTTTCATTCAAGATACAAGAAAATCATCCAGACTCCTGATCCAGAGTCACTAGGACTTTGTCCTTACCTTTTAACCATTGCAGGATTGTAAAGATAAATCTTCATAAAGTGTCTCTCCTTTTCATGGTAACCATAAAATGGCCTGCAGAGAAAGAAGTGAAAACAAGAAGCCAGTCAGTTATGCAGCACAATTTATTCAACTTCAACTTAACGTAAAAATCCTTAAAACTGAGGAGGAGCAGAGAAGTAGAGTGGAATTCTGCATTTCCAGGAGAATGAAAATTCCCACATGTCAGGCCATTGTAATGCATTATGATCCAAATCATAATGCATTAAAAACAAACTTTCAAAACTGAAATGTCCCTTGTGCAAAGGCCAATTCTTTAAAGACATATTCTGTGGGATCTTAACCCTTCATCTTTGTACATTATTAATGCATTTTCTGAACAGGCAGTTTCTACGAGATAGTGACTGGGGGGAGTCAGAGGTGCTACCCATACACACATGGCCACCTGGGAAGGAAGAAGGAGGCACTGAAAGGAGGATACAGAAGCCTGGAGGGGGGCACTGGGGACCAGAGCGCGGCCACGCAGCACAGACTGCACCAAGCCCCTCCACCTAGGTGGCTTCAACAACGGTCGTATACAAGGGACCGACCACAAGCTTGTCAGACATGGGCAACTATGACATGAGAGATAGCAAAGGTTGTTTAGAGACTGCCACTCATTTTCAGTAGGACCAAACTGTTTTTTTTGTCGTTTGTTTTGTTGTTGTTTTCATTTTATTTGGAGAAATGCCATGTAATCAAATCTAAGAGGAGGGCTACATTACTAAGTACTACTGACTGTATTATATACTATCATAGTATACATACGATGCGATCCTAAATACAACAGCAATAAGACCTGGACGTGTCAAAATACGAAAAAAGTTACCTTCTTTAACCTGCTTACCTTCTTTAAAACCTTCTTTAAAGAAAGAAGGTTTAACACTCTGTTTCTCAGCTTTCCCTCATGTAAGCACATTGATGACAGATATCATAACAAAAGCACTTTCAGTAAATTTACTAATACTGGATTGCTTCAAAAGAAAAAAGAAAAAAAAAAAGAAAAAAAAAGAAAACCAGCATTCACCTCCTCTGAAAACTGCTATAAGAAAGTCCACAAGGAAATTAATTTTGCTGATCAGCTATAAAGCAGTAAATATCAGTTGCATAATATAATTGAACAAGAACAGCTTAAGACAGAATAGTTGCCCCCTTTCAGGGACTAGATGCCTCATGAATCACGTAAGGCAGGAATCCTGAAGAAGATATTATTCCAGAATGCAGTTAAATAATACATCTAATAACAAAACACCAAGACTAAACTGAAGCTGTTCAGGCAACATTCATTTTGGTATTACTTGACTGAATTATTGGCTTTTTAACTTTAAAAATATTATTTTAAACACACTTATATTAGTCCATGAACATATTTAAGCATTAGCATCCTAAGGGCATGGGCCATAATTCAGTTTGCTGAATGCAGCTAAGAAGTCTGCAGTTCACAGTATGCCTGCCTGTGAAGTCAGCAAAAGCTCAGGAAGGCATCCTGTTAAATGTTACCTTTACAAAACAAAATCTCTTTGTAAAAAATATTATTAAAAAATGCTACCATGAAGCTGGACTGTTCAAAGAAGTGCAGTAATGAGAGGGATTTCAAGCCCAAATTAAATGCAACTTTCAACAGAACTGCACAGCTACTGCATTAACACTGCTGCCCCAGTATGTGTTTAAATGCACACAGTTGATGACCCTAAAAGCTTGACTAAGTTGCTTTAAGTGCAGTTTATGATGCTAAAACTAAACAATGTTGAAATAACAAACATAGATGTTACAATGACAAGAAGGAGTACAGATCTGCTTGTATGCTGAGGCAATCTTTATTATCCATTTAATGACAGGTTATACATTGAGCTGTAAGGACTCAATGTACTGCAGGTAGACAAATTAAAAGGTAGCTTAAAATGTCAGCATGTGCATGGAAAATGATCCATATTCATGTTGACGTGGCAGCAAGAGGAGTAAGATTTACAACACTTTCAAGTTAAACTCGAATGCCTACTTTAACATTGCAAGCAATTAAATAGCAAGTGTTAATAGCAATTAAATAGCGAATGTTAAATAGCAGTTTAACATTGCTATTTCTTTGTTTGGAGGTTAATGCAACAGAAGTTTTATTCTATTTAGCAAACATATTATTACATATCAATTTTCCCATTGACATGGAAGGGCAAGGATAAGATAATCTACAAGATTTAAAGACAAATCTACCCTTCTCATCACAGAGGCATAGAGCATCTCTGACCAGAACGTGAGAGAGAGATTTCTGTTACCACACAATCCTGTCTCCCCAGACAGGAGAAAGATGAGGATGTGAGGTTCTGTTTGGGTGCCACCAGAGTTTTATGCACACAAGCAAAATGTACGAAACTCTTTCTAGGCTTCTGTGAAGTACTGTGCACCTGACTGTCTGTAACCACTGTTGGCAGCTCTTTTGGGTAAGAGGTGAACTGAGGCAGGTTCTCCTACTCAGTGTGTTTCCTCACTGACTGTCCCTAACAGTTTACTCTGTCTAACATTCATAGATGGATTACTCCTCCAAAATTCTCCTCTTCAGCAGCAGCTCAATGAGATAAACACCTATACTATTATTCATATAATTCTCATAGAAATAACAAAAATAAGGGATATTGTGGGTCAGCTTTCTTGCTCTTGCAAAACCGGAAAGTTCAGATTAAAAATAAAAAGGAATATTGCAGCCACTTTGTTGGCAGTATCTAGAAGACAGCACTACAGCTGCCTGCCTCGGAAAATACATGTTTTATCTTCCTAAGCTCAGAAGTTAGAAAGGACATTTTTTTCAGAAACACATACAAAAATTAATTTAAACGCTATTGTTGCACACTGCTGAAAAATTCAATGCATGGACAGCCTTGGTGTTTCCTCTACAACAGCTTCCCATTATTCACCATGATTTGATAAATCTTTCAGTCTTTGGTTATACAAATCAAATTGGACTGAGAGAATCCTTCAAGTGTTAATGTCCCACAATAATACACAGTTCCAAGAGCAGCAGAAAGCCACACCAAATAGAAACACAACAGTCAGCTTGACAGATAAATAAATGTATGCTTAAAAGCCTCTACTTCATTGCCTGTGCTGCTGGGCAAACCAGATGGATAAACACGACCCGACACACTCTGCAATGCACTTCCTAAAGGGGCCATCCTCAGTAGGGAAGGGAGGGGAGAGGAGAAAAGGAGACCTAGAGGCTGACTCCTGTATGACGCGGTGAGCCTAAGATAAACCAGACAGGGAGACAATGCTGGCTGGAGAGCACGGCCTTAACAGAAGTGGTAGAAAAAGCTAATAAGGAGAGAGTTGGAACAAAAAAAAAGCAGATGCAAGTTTAGAAAGAATGGTGGACTCCAGTAATTCTGGAGAAAAAGGGTTAATTATGTTAAGTAACAATGAGAAACGGTATTTAGCAGCTGCACAAACCTACAGGAATTTATTGGGGCAGGGGGAAGAAGTGCCACAGACACTCGAACCTTGGCAGGTGCTTCTCAGCGGAGCAATCACAGAAACATTTCAAGGTGCACTGACTACAGATCTCACCATGCTGTACTTACATTCCAGATACTAACGACACTTTGAACACATGCTGGACAGTAGAGGATGGATTGCCTAAAGCCACATTAAGTGCTCTGTCAATGCTGAATGCCACTTGACGAAGGTAGTGTTCCGGATGCTGCCCAAAACCATCATATGGTACATAGAGGTAAGGAAAGATACCATGTAAGTGGAGACAAGTCTTCTGACCTAAAAAGAAAAGGGAAAAATTTATTTAGAAGATGCAGTCATTAAAAATTAAAGTTCCTGGGAAAGAAAAAGAAAAAAAAATAGAATCTAATCAATGCAAACAAAACGCTTAGCTTCATCAGGCAGAGGAAACCTCATTTAAAGATGTAGGTGTTTACATGCTGGATGGCCACGTATGACTAACCACGTGCTTCCTTAGTCTGATCAATGGGACAATTCCCCTAGGCCTCCCAAGCAGGTTAGATGGAGCACATGCTGCAAGAATCGACCTCTTCATTAACCATAAAGATGGTGAGGGATGGATGTCAGAGTTTCAGGTATCTGCAGTAAGGTGAGGTGACTCCTACCCTTAATAGCACAGAATAAAGGACAATAAAGCACTGCACGGCTATAGTTATGCAATTTCTGCCTGTTAAACACTGGGCTGGTATCTGCCTCTCCTGTAGAACCCCAGTAATTCCATCAGTTGACCAGGCTCCTTCCTAAGAAGGACTATTTCACTGCTGGCCTCTATTTTATCCCTCAGATACTACACAGAAAATACAAGAGGTGACAATGTAGCCTGGGTACAGATGCTTGTCATCTAACAACAAAGAGACTGGTTTATGTTAAAAGCATGCAGGGAGGAAGAAAAGAAGTAATAGCAAAAAAAATTTCTTCTCTGGAAAGAAAAAAAGAGCAAAACAATCGCACAAAAAACCACCATTCTCTCTCTCTCTCTTTTTTTTTTTTTTTTTTAATAATCTTTTTTATCGATAAGAGAGAAGCCCCAAAGCAGCTGGGTTCTCCTTTGCCACCAGAGGCCAGCGAGCAGCAAGATGAGCAGCTGCTGGTGGAGGCCCATCCATGCCCCGCAAGGGCAGCTCACAGCCACTCTCCTCTCTCCCACGCTGACTTGGCCATCCCTGCCAGGACACTGCAGGAGTGCAGGACAAAAATACAACCTGCTCCATGGTCGGGGGGTTTCTGCCTCCCTCGCTCCCGCTACCCTTGAAGAAAATTTTAAGTTAGCACTTTTTCTTTATGCCTGTTTTCCCACAGATTGTGCCTTGCTTTAAATGAACAGCTTTTAAATGTGTTTAAATGAACAGCATGCTACGCAGCCATGGCAGCACTGAGCTCCTGTGGGCATCGGTTTAAGGCATGGGTTTTTTGGGGGCTTGTGTTGCCTGAACTGCGATTGATTTTTGGCAGCTGATGCAGATGAAATATGACAGATGACTCTGCCAGTGGTTTAATGATTTCTTCCTCTTAATTGATATGTGCCTCCACTGTAATTAAATCAATAACTGATCTAGTGCATTTTTCACTGGCCCTTCCTCTTGCCCTTTAGATGCATTAAATATTTAAAGAAGCCAAATTTCCTGATTTCATTTTTAGATTCATATCTGTCTACACTGGTCACAGGTCTTCATCGTTTTCAACTTTGGATTAATGTAATTCTAGTCTGTCTCTTGGCGAGCTTTTTACCTTGACCTTGTCCTCTTTAGGAAATAAGAGCCAGATCTACAAGCACATGCATGAATGGAGGTGTGCGCATGAATTCAAGCAGATTTTATTCACTTTTTTTTGCTTAATGGTTAGTGGTTTCAGTTAAAAAAGGGAAAGGCTGTCTTAGATTCTAATCAGTGGAGGTAGCAAAGGCCTTTATTAATGAAGTCCTTCACCCGAGCAGGCTCCATGCATTTACAAGGATTTCAACGTTTTATTCTACTATTGTCAAGGCAAACTCAGGCCCAAAGAGAAATCTCCAAGCTTCCCTCCTCAGAGAAATCTCTAAATCTCTCTCCTCAGAAGAATTTGCTTTTAAAGGAGAAAAATAATTCTCATTTTCCCTGCAAGCTCAGTTTGTTGTTCTGCCCTTCAGCTTCCTGCTGGCCATGACTAACCATGCCACTCTTCTATGTTTGCTTAATTATAGGTGTGTGATTGTCCACGGTTAGTAAATAGACATAGTTCTGATGTGCTGAATTTTCACTCTCCTTAATTTTACAAAGATAATGGGATCGAACAGAACCACCATTTTCAGCCACCCTTTCCCCTCCTCTTGCCATCACACCGGCCCTGTACCAGTGCTTTGCTAGCCCTGGCTGTCTAAAAGTTTCAGGGAGAGGGGATCTCTTTCCTAGGCTCATTTAAACAGAAGGTAACGGATAACAAGCTGGGCGACCAGCTACGTTCTGCACTTCTTTCATAGCTGTTTTTAGCAGAGCTGTGCATCAACTATTGCCCCCTTACACAGTGAAAACAAGGTCACAGAATTCATTCTAAAACCCTCTTTTTTTCTTATTTTTAGTAGTAGCTGTGATTTTATTTTCTTTCAGCTCATTTGCAGGTTCTACAGATAGGACAGAACAGTGGCACAAGTCCAGGCCTAATTCCAGCAAGTTCCCAGTTCAGGCCAGCTCCCAGGCCTAATTCCAGCAAGTTCCCAGTTCAGGCCAGCTCTCACACCCGCTTCACTGGGCCCTTTCTCAGCGTGTTGGCTGCTCCCGGGGGTGCAGTCCCTGCTCAAGCAAGCCCCATTCCTGCCCCCAAGAAGCTGTCAGGACTTCACACCGGCCAGCCATGAAGTTGCCCAGAACATTTCCTAGTTTTAAACACTCCAGACACCTGTTTCTCAGTAACTCCCTCTCCTCACAACAGGCAAATTGCAGCAAATACAATTGTATTGTATTGGGGAAAGAGTCCACGTGCACACACTTAAAGTCAGTGCTTTAACGAACCAGGCCGTACACAGCACAAAGAGGCAGCCCAACTTCACTGGTTCTCCATCTATTTCAAGACAAGAAGCTTCTTATATTAGTCGTGCATTGCCTACTCCCAATAATAATACAGTAAAAACAAAGGAGAGGAATTAAAATATATGAACTAACAACAAAAAATGCCCCAAGGAAAGTATGGATTTAAAGCTTTATATGTCAGGAAGTTTTCTGTCCTCCACCGTGGGGGAAGTCATTTACCAGTTGCCTGTGACCTGAGCATGTCCTCATCTGTGCCGTGGGACAGAGCCGCTACTTTCTACGCCAGTGTCACCAGCAAATCTGAGTTTTCCCTCATATCTCTACTTAGGATCGACTTGGAAATAAAGACATTTCCTCTACTTCTCCCAGGCGTAATTAACAGAAAATTAATTATTATCTAGACCTCTGTTCCTCTATTTATTTTTTTTATGAATGCTCGGGAAGAAATTCAAGTTTTAGTGGGAACGACACACAGAAGATTTTCTAGCAAATATCTAGATCTCTCTCCCTTAATTTTATATATCCAAGTATTGGTTACCCGTGGCCCCTGGGCTCCCCCCCCCCCAAAATCTTAATCTGAGCTAAATCATGTTCACTGCAAAATAAAATTCCAAAGCTATAGTTATCACAACCTAAATTCACTGTATATACACTCAGAATGCTTCCAAGTCATGCAAGTCAACTCCTTAATGATGCTTTTATAGCCAACACTTGATTATTCAAAACAAGTTGAAAACCCTGAGTCATCCAGACATACCAAGCTGCGCTACCTGAACATGCAAAAAACAAAGCAAAGTAAAACCCAGCATAGAATTGAACTGAGTGACGAGTCCCATAGCCACCTATCTGTGGGGAAACCTTCTGAGGTAACTCGGTGTGCGTGCCCTGTATTTCCCTTCCTGCCAAGCAAGCAAGCCGCAGCTGCGCTAAGGCCCCCGTTAAGCTCCCAGCTGTCAAAGTACACGGCTTTATGCAGCCCTTCACTTGGATCCCTTCGTGTTAACTCCTTCAATGTGATACCTGATGACATTACGATTTTTATTTACAGCCCATATTACTGAACATCTCAGCCTACTAGTGCAAGGCTGGAGTCACTTGCTGCCCTCATGTTAACAGAGGCATCGAACTGCACCCAACGCTGCGGTGCTCCGAGCCTGACGCCCCGCCGTTTGCACGAAGCCGCTACTGACTCGAGTGGATTCCTCCCGGCAGAGCCACAGGGAGAAAAGAGATCTGCCCAGGACGAGTTTGGACCACACCGAGTGACCCATTAACAGAAATACATTAAAAGCTCGGCTGGGGATAAGGTTAAGAACCGCCAAGTTTATGTTTGGGAGGTACAGCTAGAGGTAAATTTGTACACTGGAAGGGCACTCCCCCACAGCGACCAGCAGAGGTTATTTTTATGTCTACTCACTGGTTTCTTCCCAGTTAAAGGAGCAATGAAAGCGGTGATCGGCAGCAGGTTCTGCAGAGATGGCACAAAGCTCACGCCATCGCTCTCCTCAAAATTTTGCGATATCAAACTGGATATCTAGTGGCAATTCCCAGAGGTTTTGGCTGGGACACTCACCCTTCCTTACCAAGGAAGTGTTTCATGGATCTACTGCGCGCGTGCATCGTAACCGCTCCGTACGTGAGCGGCACATACGATGCCGCTGCTTGATCTGCAAATGAAGATCAAGCAGCCCAGTGTGTAGGGCTGCAGGATATGGAGGGATTTTTAGCAAATGCAGAGAGATCCAGAAGTAAGGCTGCAACTTATTTACAGGATGTTTTCAGGCCCAAGCAGCTGCAAATGAAAAGTACTGCTGAAACACAGAAAAAGCAGCAGTGCACAAAGGCATGAGATGCTGCAAGAGAGCCAGCCTGCAAGCTGACTAGGTCCTATAGGGAGGCAAGAAGAAACAGGCCAACAGCCAGACTAATGACGAATCAATACTTCAAAAATAGAACTAGAAGAGAATTGAAGCCAATAGGATAGAGGAACTGCAGAGTCACTTAACTCTCCTTCTTAAGAAAAGTGAGACCTGATGTTGGCTGAGCACTGCAGTAATCAGAAATACAAGAGGATCTGGTATAGATAAAATTAAGATATCATCTATATGAACATACACAGCAGTGCAACAAGACACAGAAGGCAAGAATTATTATTCCAGTGTCCTTGGAGAACTCTTCTGTAACGTGAAAATAAATTTCATTTTTTTGCTCACAACCGCTAAAAACATCTCTGAGCTGAGATCAGTTTAGACCATTTTTGGTCCAAAATACAAGATGTGAAACGGCATTATCCAGCTCCAGAACAGAGTTTGCAAGCACACTCTGTACTTTACACAACACAAACCTAAGGATGCACCACAGCTCTTCCATGAAGCCTGGGTATGTGCTGGAGGAGGAAAAGACAGAAGCCCGTGTGTTCTGGATTTAATCCCACGCACATGGGACTAAACGTTGGCTCATACAGCAGGAATTGGAGAGCTGATGCACTTATTGTCTCCAGTTATCTCCTCCAAATGACTTCCACTTGCACAGCAGGAACATCTGAACAGAACGTGCAGATGATCCTAAATCACGGCAGTTTATGGACGAGAAAATTAACGTAAACTGAAATCTACTGGGCCGTGAGTCAATGCTGAGGAAGCTGTAAGCAAGAACTGACTCCTCCTCTCCTTTCGTCTTTCAATACACAACTGGTTCATTCTTCTCCCTTTAAAATATGCCATGAGCAGAAAGGGATGACAAAATTTACCCATTGGCCTGGCAGCTTCCAAAAGAAATTATGCACTAGGTCCTAGGGTCTCTTCAGACTCTGAATAACCAAACCCACAGCTATTCCTTTAGAGACTGATCTAACCATAAGGCTCCAGGCAAAGCTGAACTGGTGCAGAAAGGAATTAAAAAAAAAAAAAAAAAAAGAGAGAATAAAAGTCCAAGTCAGCAACGTGGGGACATTTCAGCCTCTGTTCTCAGTATTGTTCAGGCATTAGATAGGATCATTCAAAAATATTAAATTTCTGCACCCGAGATATCTAATAATTCTACGTCTTTGCATTGTGATACAATTTAATTTCTTTTATATGTTACCCAAAGCCATTTAGCTCCCAGTCTATAGCTCTTATGAACTGACTATGCAGCTCTCACAATTGAGGTTAAATACAAGAAACTGAAAATATTTCAAACAGACATTATTTCATATCTGGAAAACCAAGTCTAAATGAAATATGGCTTTAGATAAAAATCGTTAGTAATGGTCTAGATGCAAACATTGCTGATATTTCTTCTGCAGAATGAGATGATGCCATTATAACAAGCAAAGCAGAGCCATAGGGGAGAAAACTGTACGGAATACATTCTTATGTATATGAGCATTAAAAAAATGTGTAAGATGGGAGATGGACAGCTTTTCCTAAGTTTGCAGTATACTAAAAGTTAAAATCTGCAGTTTTATAAAGTGGCAGGACTAGCTAAACACAGATTATATTCATGGCAGAATGTATTTGAATGTACCAACCTTGCCACTGCAGGATGCAGAAAAATCTAGACAGTAAGATGTGATTTGCATCCTTTAATAGTAAAGCAAAGCTGCACGAGAAACCAGAAGACACAGCACTTGCATCTTTAAGAGATTAGTAGGTATATTCAAATAATTATTTAACCATCTTCATAGTAACAATAGTTAAAAAAAAATCAGGAAAATAAACTGATGATGATGCAGAGAGTTGGGAGAAGTAATAATCCAGATGGAAAAAAAATTCTAAAAAATGAAAATTAAGTATTCAAGCCTTATTCCAAAGTACAGTTTCTTTCCCACAAAAAGCTGCCATATCATACACAAAGCTGTCTAATTTGGTCAAGAAATTACTATATTTGTTTCTACCTAGCAGTCAGGTTAGAGGACGTACCCCTGTTACAACCACAGGTTATGCTTGGAAGACCCTTCTTGGAGACAAACTATGCGCAATTGTGTATGATGTGGCAGCTTTCAGTTTCAGCCATCTCACTCACTGGAAGGCGCTTGTCAAGACACAGATCATGGAATATCACCCAAAACTGAGTTATTTGAAATGGGCAGGTTTCAAGTACTTCACACTGCTAACACAGCCTATGAAGTGAGTGTCACTGTTCTTTACCTCTCTCAGAAACAAATTCACCACGTTACTGGAATTCAGATAAACATACGATAATAGCATGATAAAAAGTCTCTACACACCATCATAATTTGGAATTGTCTTTCCCTCAAAAAAATGCTTGCTACAACATTAAAAAACATAGAGCCTCATCTTTTAACGTCAGAGAGTTTTTAAGTAGTGTATTACTTGTCCATAGTTTCAGTGACAGAGGAAAATTTCTTAACCTTTCCCCAGACTCCTGAATGGAGTGAATTTTTTTTTTTTCTTGAGGGGTGAGAAGCAAGAGCACCTATACTCTAGTCTTCAATACTAGATATAGAATAAAAATTAAAGGATCTTGAATCTTCAAAACAGAAGACATCTTCAAAACAAAATTGAGAACAGAGCCTGAACACTGTGTTTCATATACAGTGGTACATATTTTTGTCAAGACTTGCAGTTTTTTCCCTGGCACATATGAAAACACTTATTTCAGGAACATTTGCAACAACAGGGACATTAAAAAATAGTTTTAATTAAATTTGTCTGAATTTAGATGAAGCATTTGGCTAGAGACTTGTCACACTATTTATAATTCTTCAATCAGTAACCACCCCTTGCAACATGTAATACCTCTACTCTCATGAAAAGAATGAGAAAATAAAAGAAAGCTTATCCTCCAGGAAAATGAGGATCTGTGATTCATTACAACTAGATTATTCCTCACTCTTCATGTAAAGATCCTTAGAGAGGGAGAACGGATGGGTTTTCCATTTGCAAATTAAAATTAGAAATCTCTCTCTTGCTGAGCACACACTGAAGTAGCAGCACGCCTAGAATCGGGAGCGATGACTTCAATTCCCATCTAGGGAGACTTCATGTGTGGCCTAGGGCGAGTTACTTACCACAGATGACGCCCTCTGTCATTGCACATGGATATGAACAGCACTTTCATACCTGAAAAACCTTCTAAAAAGATAAATATACCAGAAAAACACTCTAAGGCAAAAGGATGGGTTCTAGAAGCGCACAAACTGCAGCAAGATATAGGACAGCCTTTGAAGGAGCAGCAGTGACACGTCTACCTCAGCAAGTGATCATGAAAGGAAAGGAAATCGCCGTGAGCAACGTGCAGGCCCCCACTCACTACTGAGTATGTTCTTCTTAAAATAAACTCCTCTGCACTGTTTGTACCTCACACCCGCTCCTGAAATTAGTTCTGGTTTTCTTCAATGATTACTTTTGCACAAGCGAAGTCCAAACAGCCAGACCATATGAAAAATATACAACCTCATTCTTCCAGCTGTAGGATGGCTTGATGTGGCAAGCAAAGTAAATCAACAGCTGTGTTCTTCCACTTGAAACATGAGGTGTGAGGAAGATGAGAGGAGAAGCAGAGAAAAATATCCAAACATGAGATGCCTAAATACATTTAAAAAAAAAAAGCTGAATAATTAATATGTGGAAGATTTCTCTATATATTTAAAAAGAAAGCTCAGAAATCTGGAATAAGCATAACACATTTTTTATTTGCTTGTTTATCTCCTTCTCTTCACTCTCCCATATTATTCTAATGAAAGCAACTAATCCTGTGAGTATTTCTTTGGAGATTGTTTTAATTGCATTAAGATTTTCTGCTGTCAGGTAACTGCTTCAGGTCAGCTTATTCCTCTGGCCAATGAGAGCTACATAACCTGCTCCACAAACATCAAATTTCTTACTGCTAGTAGCCTTCTATCTGCTGCAGAGCAGTCCCCAATGTCACCTGAATATTCCTGAGGCCGTTAAAATTCAGAGCCTCCAATTTAAATCCTTACAGGCTACAGCTTCAACAAATCCACATTAACAACAAATACAACCCCACAACTTTTCAATGCCATGTGTAACCACAAATTTTACATTGTTATTACTAACCCGCACAATTTACAGCATTGTATCATGTTACTAATTGGACAATTTTACACCATAAAGGTATTTAATGTGGGTGAAATTATTATCCTACAGGAGCAACTATTTTTAAAATATAATAAAAGATATAAGTGCTCACGAGTTTTTCAAGACAGACTATATACCAAGGTGCAAAATATTCAAGACATTTTCATCATGGGAGAAAAGCTACAGGGAGCTGAGAGAGTAACAGAACGGTCTAACCCTTTGTAGCTTTTCAAAAAGATGCTATAAAATCAGGCTGCACATGCCTCAAATCTCCATTCTTAAAAATAAATAAAATAAATCCCTCAGCCTCCTGATTATAGAGGCCTACAAGCACTGAGGAAATGTCCCTCTGCGGAGGCTGCTGCATCACTTCGCCTTGCGATGAATCTGTCCCCATCCACAACCCAGGACCGAGGAGCTGCTGCCGAGAGCAGCTCCGCACACGAGTTACGGAGCTGTCTGCCTGAAAGCTGCCGCGCTGCATCTTGATTCCACCGACAGAAGTGTAAATCCTGAGCAATTCAATGGGCTCTACCACAGAAAAAAAAAATCATAGTAAGATTCTTTCCTACTCACCCCTGTTCCTTAGGTCATTTTTAATCTCTTTGCTCCAGTTTAACAGCTGTTCAATGACTGTTATGCTCATCTTCAACAGATATCTAGGATTAGCTGTTGCAAAATATATTCTAAAGCTTAGGGAGACGATTGCTCAAGTTTAAGAGAAATAATCTTTTTAATGAGTAAAAATAAAAGCATTTGGGGAAAAAAAAAAGAAAAAAAGAGAAAAAAAGCTTTTCCTCCAGCATTTTTATTTTCCCCTCTTCTTTATCCTACAGGAAGTGTAAAGAAATCACAGAATCACAGAATATTCAAGGTTGGAAGGGACTTCTAGAGATCATTTGTCCAACCTTCCTGCTCAAGCAGGCACACCTACAGCATGTGGCACAGGGCGGCATCCAGGCGGGTTTTGAAGACCTCCAGAGAAGGAGACTGCACAACCTCCCTGGGCAGCCTGTTCCACTGCTCTGTCACCCTCACAGTAAAGAAGTTCCTCCGCACCTGCAGACGGAACTTCCTGTGCTCCAGCTTGTGGCCATTACCCCTCGTCCTATCTCTGGCCACCAGTGAAAACAGCCTGTCCCCTTCCTCCCTGCATTCTCCCTTCCTGAACTTATACGTACTAACCATATCCCCTCTGAGCCTACTCTTCTCCAGAGAAAACAGGCCCAGCTCACTCAGCCTTTCCTCGTACGGGAGATGTTCCATTCCCTTAATCATCTTTGTTGCTCTTCTCTGGACCCTCTCGAGAAGCTCCACGTCCCTCTTATACTGGGGAGCCCAGAACTGCACACAGTGCTCCAGGTGCGGCCTCACCAGAGCTGAGTAGAGGGGCAGAATCACCTCCCTTGACCTGC
>VZSG01000320.1:919411-931575 GCA_013398315.1 Nothoprocta pentlandii
CTCGGCCTCATTTATCACCACCCTCTGAGCTCTGCCATCCAGCCAGCCCTCGATCCACCGCACCGTGCACTCATCTAATCCACTCTCCCGGAACTTCCGGGAGAGCAAATCACATAACAGTAAATTTCTCCCTCATTTTAAAAAAAAAAAGAGAGAGAGAGAGAGAGAGAGACAGAGACAGAGAGGCTGTTCTCAGACTCACTTTCTTCCCATGGATTTCCCCATCTTTTGGAGGAATCTCTGCTATCTCTATACTATCTCTAGGCCTTCTGCTGTGGCTGAGCTGCCAGCATCCAACACACCCCCAGCCACGGTTTCTAACAAGCTGCTTGGTCACTCCAGGTAAAGAAAAACCTTCCTATCCTCTGGAGTCCAGAGATGCTAAATGCAGATACAGCATCCGTCCATCTTCCAACGCAATCTATTTTAGGCTTTCTTCTGTTCTTTTACGTATTACAAAATATGCACATGAACTCTCCTTCAGTAGTAATATGTACATGAACTCTCCCTCAGTAATACAGCTGGCCTTACTATTTTATTCTGCCCATTTTGCAATAGTACTAAGTATCTTACTTCCTATTTTGGTTTCTTTTGTCAAATGCTACTTCACTTCCTCATCTTGCATCCCTCTCTTTTCATCTCCTGTAAAGTCTGCTGCCTTTTGGCAGTGCTTGAAGGAGTTCATGGCTTTTTGCCTGCTCTGGCCTTTCTCTCTGCACAGAATGGTCGGTCTCTGTGGCGCTCTTATCTGAGGCTTCCTTCCCTCCGTAATTGCTAACACACACACAGAGCTCCAGTTCTTCGCCTAGAAAAAGGCCTTGCAGTTCTAATTAGCTCAGTGCCACAGCAAAACTATGAAACGTTTTAGCACAGAGAGCACAGACCCAGAGCCTGCTTGTCTTATACACACTACTGCATGCGGATGTGTTGTATTTACTCAAGAGCAGAGTATTACCTGAAGAGTTTCTGTGAAGACCAACTGCATGTTTCAATCGCCAAGACAAGCTACCTGCAGCAAACACCTCTATACTTCAAAAAAAAATGCTAAGATATTGACACTTTTGAATAAGCCTTGATGAAAATGTTTTTTTTGAGATCAAAACTAGAATGTTATCAAAAGTTACAAACGTGATAGACTTCTCCCAGCACTGATACGTTGTCACAAGGCCATTTAATTTTCATTAAGAGCTGTAGCTTTTTATAAAACGTTATTCTGTTAATGCTATAAGAGACATCCTGTTCTTTTAAGGGGCAGGATACCATCCTTCTCCCTCAACTTGAATGGGCCACAGAAAACTGAAATCAGAGGCTGAACAGAATAAACATATTGGGGGTATATCCTGAAGGGCCTCAGTGGAGTCAATTTGGCCACGCACTCGGCCAGCTCACGAGACAGCGCATGCCCGTCTCCCTAGCCAGGCACAGCTGCGCCCACTGCAACACACTGCGTTTTGCTATAATCACTGGCAGCTTTACAGTCTGTACCCACACGCTCACGACAGCGGCTACACAGATCTCACGCTACTCGGAGGTGCTACTATGCAAGGAAATTGTTCCTGGATTTAGCTTTGTTATGTATAGCACCTCGTTCGGAGAAAAAATAATGGAGAAAAGTCCGCCTAACTATAGAACAGCTAAAAAAGAGAAGCTCTTCTTTGTGACCGAGTGGCACACTACAGATTATTAATAAGATGCTCTACAAATTATTTTGAAAATGCTAATTTTAAAGAGTCAAGTCCTTGGAAAAGACTTAAATAAGTCAGTGGAAGAAATCTACAGGGATTTCTAATTTAAGATATATGGCATGTTATATTTTAAGTTCAACAAGTGTTCATGTGCTCTAGCTCTTAAAATCACAAGTCATCACAATTACGAGGACAACCAGACCATTTTTTTTCCTGAGCTGCATTTTCCTCATACCATCATTAGCGACCGAAACAACACAACAAATTCTAGGGCGACTGAATTACAAAGCACTTGAGTATCTTGATAACAAAGTACCATCAACTTCCCACGCATGATTTCCCATTTCTTAAAATATGCAGTTACTGCACTCAACGACACTCCGTGGTATTTCCTAACAAATAAAAGCACAAAAGCACATAAAAGAGTTTTAATGGCTACCACTGTATGAAAGCAGTTACAAAGCCCTCTCCCTCCAGGGAAGGTTTCTGCTCCATGAGCAGTCCCACAGCATCACTGACGCAGAAGGACAGGCAGACGCAGAACTTCCCACTACTCGGCACATCCTGTTGCAATGGGATGATGTCAAATTTGGTCCCATGACTTTTACTCAGGAGTGCTGAAGTTCAGCTTCCCACTCTTGATGTACCAATCTGTAACACATCTTACAAAGTCTAAAACTAAACAAAGCCAAATATGGCTACCTTGCCAGTACATCCTTGAAGTAAAACCTTCCCTTTAAAAATAAAATCTGAGATACAACGGGGATTTCTCCTGTGGTCTTGCCTACGAGCATTAATAAAGCATAAATACACAAAGAGCAGACAACTGCAATTAAATTCCAATACCCCACCCCTTCCCTGCAAACAGCCCTACTATTGCTGGTATCCAACAGGCACAGACAGAAAATGTAAATAAAAAAATGCACATAGTTAGAAGGGAGGAGAAAAAAAAAAAGGGAGGGGAAACAGGAGTCCTAGTATGATCAGAAAAACAGACAAGTGTAGGCTGAATGTGTGTGTATATATATACACACACACACATATATATACACACACACATATATATGTGTATATATACACACACACACATATATACACACACACATATATATATGTGTATATATACACACACACACATATGTGTACATACACACACACACATATACATATGTGCATGAGATGGAGTTCAATTGCTCAGCTGACTGGCATTGACAGAGCCTTTGCTTCACAGGAGAGACCCAGGACTGCAAATTAGGGAGCAGTCGGTGCTCCGGGAGTTCCCTGCACAGCGCCCGTCTCCTTGGCCTCGGGCCCCGGGCACTCGGACACACAAGGCAGGCACCAAGAAGCACAGAAAGGCTCATGTGTATGACTGAGGCAGATGAACATTATTCTGAAAAGCAGACACTATTCCTAGTTTTCTTCTATGCATTTCATTGTAATTTTGAGCAAACCATAAAAAAAAAGGCACAAACAGCCTTTTTTTACATTATAAGATACTTAAAAATAATTTAGAAAATTGGGTACAGAAATGTTTGTATGATTAAATTAATTATTTAGCACAGTAGTATCATAAAAACCTGAAAGCTTAACACTTTAGTGCTGAGACTCCCACAAAGATTAAGCAATTTGAAATCTAGTGTCTTCCTGTACAAGATGGAGATGATACTACTCTGACTTCGAGGTAACTTCACAGAAACTTGCAGATGTGCCTTTACATTTACATCACTTACAGTAAAGAAAGCCCTCAAAAAGAATAGCATTTTACCTGGGATCAGTTTTGACTGTGGATAATAAATAAGATTAAGCCTACCAGCTGAGTAATTGGATAACAAGTCACTAAGCACCGTGCACTGTAATTGGTAGACAGAATGTGGAAAAAGAGCATTTGAGCACATTACTGAAAACAATCCTAATGCTTGTGCACCAGGGAAAAGATTTCTGGCATGCCTTCAACCCTGATGCTCTGCTAGCAAAGAATCTGCACACAACACACTGGCAAACAGCAACTGCAGGACTCTGAGACCTCCTGCACAAGATGGGGAAGAAACAAGCCAGAAATACTTTAAACCAGCTTCATCTGTAATTTGTTAACCCTGACAGTGAAAACTCAACTTGAATAGGTGGGCAGTGGCCAGTGGATAAACCTTGCTGGCCTAGCTCAAGAGCTAAAGCAGTTTCTTCCTTTCCAAGCCTTTAGGAATAGAAGTTTTCATAACCAAAATTTCTCTTTGCAATTACAAGGTCCATGCCTAGGTGCAGCTAATCTTTAAGACTAAGGTACTAGGCTGATTTAGTAAAAAAATATAGATAAAAAGATTAAAGAAGCAAGTTGATTAACAGCAAACTGTTAAATAATGGAAGAATTTGAAACACATGAAAAGCTACACATACTGAAGTTCAAAGCATCAGTTTGCTGAAGTTCAAGACTGTCCAAGTCACTGTGTTACCAGAACATACAAAAAGCAGCAGCCACGGACGGCAACACGACAGACTCGCTCCGCTCCGCCAGGCTGAGGCCGCACATCCCACTGCTGGGAACCACTGTGTTCGTATCACAAAGTGACTGACACCGAGCTCAGCTTCAGCACGACTAACACATGGTTAATCTTCTCAGCCACAGCCAGGGCAGGCCAAAAACCGGCCGCGTTAGAGGTTGTGTGGGCTTCCACTGATCCTGTGTGTCACCTTTCCCTGCGAATCCACATTTCCCGAGGTGTTTTCAGCTCTGTGAGGGCAAGGGAACAGCAGGAATCACTTCCCCGCTGGAACGAATAATACACTAGACTCCTGGAGGAACTTTAATCTAAGCCCAGCACTACTTGGAGAACACTCCCACAGGCTTTGCATCTGCAGGCTCCAACTTCAACAAACGTATCAGAAGGGGAAAACTATTAGTGCACTTGTTTGCAGATTCAGCTGGATGGCTAAGGATTTACGGCTCATGCCAACGCATCAAAAGGCATATTGCAAAGATACGCAGATTCAGTTAGGCTAGAAAGGTAAAATACTTGCTCTTCGGTTACTTCTTCCAAATTGAAACATCAAATTTGTGGAAAATATGACCCCTGACTATACTTCTGAAATACTAAGCACACTCCAAGTTATTAAATTTTAAAGTAATATTTAAAGAGATGTAATAAAGCATCGTTTGAAACTAGAATACAGTAATATGTCCAGTTAGATATTTCAAATGATAGAAAGCTTTCACTGGAAAACACCTCAAAATGTCCTTTTAAGGTTAACAACATTAAGGAAGAAATGAAGTAACACAGAGTTATACAAGACCAAAGTACTAAACTCACTATCTCTCCTCAGCACTTTAATTATTTTATTGTTATAAAAAAGCTTCTGAGCTCCAAGAATTTCAATACAAAATATCCCTTAGTACTTGATACATTGAGAAGACATGACATAAAAATATCATTTGTCAGAAAAAGCAGTTTGGCTGCTTATTACCGACTACAACATGAGAAAAATTAAGCTGCTTGGGCTATTGGCTCTTCTCCTTTGTCCGTTTCCGCCCTCCTCTTCTGCACATGTGCAAGCATTTGGACATTCACACTGAACTGGAGAAATGATCTGTTTGACAATTCATCCTAAAAAAAAGATGATTTTTTCAGTGTATCAGCTCCCCAGACCCAGCGCACCAGAGCTGCACAATTTTTTGCTGGCACAAACAGCGAATGAGCTGCGCAGGGAGGACCGGCGCAGTGGCAGGCACATTTTGCTTCACGTGGTATCCGTGCCAGCTGACGGGCAGCTCGATCCAAACTACAACCTAACTGCTCGTTACTTTAAAAGTAGAGGAAACACCACCACAGTCACAGAGCGGACAGGAACAGGGTAGAGCACACGGACATCCACATACCTCTTAGGCTGTGCCTGCCTGTGAATCCACCCAGAAAGGAAAAAAACAGCATTTTCTGCAAATGCGAGGAACCGCTAAACGACAGATAACTAACTGGTATAGAATACGGCATGAAATCACCCTATTCGAGGACAGGCTTTCATTAGCAACTCATAAAAAAAAAATTAAATCTATTTTCAAAGCAATAACAATTTCTAGATGTTCCTTGCTTTTCAAGCAAGCTGGTCAGCCAGTGTCTTGCAGTAGTTTTGGTAGAGAGTCTCATGAAGCAACGAACTTCCAAAGATTGCTAAAAAGAAAACACAGAGAATCCCTTTCCAAGCCATGAATCCTGTTCTTCTTACCACTTAGAGACAGTGCAAGATGACTTGAAGTTCCTGAGGTAAAAAAGAGCTAAATAATGCCAAGTGTAAAGGAAAATAGTGTGCAACTACAACACAGGTAACACAATTGAACTGAATTAGTGCACCACCTATTGAAAGGGAAACTCATGTTTTTACCTTAAACGTCTGATATTCCTCAAAATCAAGAAATATGCCAGTAAAGCTTTATATATTTTACAGCTATCTAAAGCTAACTGAAAAAAATCCTTACCAATATGATTTTACATGTTCATATTTCAAGGCTAGAAAGTCGTAACACATCAGAAATGTACACTTTAAAGTACATCCCATTAAAATGGATTTACTAAACAAATATCTATGTGTCTGAACATCGGCACAACTCCCAAACTGATTAAAAAAAAAAAAAAATCAAATGTAACAAAAATTTCCTATCACCAGAGTTTGGATTTCCCAAAAATCAAACAACGCAGCTTGTAGCAAAGTCTAGTACTTCTAAAGAGCTACCCAAAGAAAACAAACACGCATGAAAGCTCTGAAGTAGATCCCAGCACAGAGACGGGCTCCAAAGGGCCGGTCTGTGGCTCGAAATTGGAGAGTCTGTGGCCTTGGCACAAAGGAAGAGATGCCCCCCTAGGAACAGCACAGCACACATTCATTCCTGGCCCCAGGCTCCAAATCTAGTCATTTACAACTAACTTCTTTAGTTTCACTTTATAATATCTGCAATACCGGATCCAGAGCAGCCCCACCACACTTGTGGTGCAGGTGTGCAAAAGAATGCCCATTTACTTGAGCATGGAGAGAAGCAGCAAGCCTATTGCTAGAAGAAAAAAAACCTTGTGAAGCACTGCAGATAAGAATCACCAGTGAGGCCCACCATGTGACTGGCCTTACACTTTTGCTCCAGGGAAATCTGAGGTTAACCGACTAATAATTAACATCTGCACGCAACTGGAAGATGTGTTGCCCTAGGGATGCGTATTACAAAACATGCTATTTTTCCTACATCTCTTTTTTCTACTAAAAAAAATTGCTTAGCAGGCTAATTTGCAGCTCATTGTTCATAAAAAAATCTTCGGCAGACAAGCCCCCAGCATACACGATAACCACGCATAAATATAACTTTCCTTTTCCCAAAGGAAATGTGCCTTCAAAGGACTGTCTAACTTCAAATGCAATTAATACAGTCAAAATAATTTCTAAAACTTGCCTGGTTTCAAGGCAGTTACTTCAGCAACAGTTCTACCCTTGCAGAAAGGAGCAGCCACGGAACAACTTAATGATAAAATTACTCTTTGCACAGTTATGAATCACGTTGTGCATAAAGCAGATGATCCATCTAGTTGCCTGCCTGCCCTTTCAGGTCACGTATATAGCGTCTAGGTGCGTGCGGCTCTACTGGAAAGTCCTTTTCGTGGCTCAGTTTGCTATATGTTCTTGACCCTAAAACCTAACACATATTTGGAAAGACAGCATTCTAAGTATTCACTCTAGAGGCAGTAGGAACAGTGCTATGCATGTAATGCCCACCTTAACGGGAGAGATGGATCTTTTCCTGCTGTCCCAGACGCCTTCGCCTTGAAGCACAGCGTCCAGTCCCGCTGGCCAGCTAAGCAGTCATGGGGGCCAAGGCCACTTCTTGGGGGCAATTTGTCCTGCTTCAAGGTAGTAGGTACACCCTCTCACCTCGCCAGTGTCCAAGAGGTACCAGCAACTGTATCAAGAGCAACTAGAAAGCAGAACTGCAATAGAAACAAAAAAGTCCTTCCCCTCCCCAGCACAACCTTGGCACTTAGCAAGCATGCTACAAGTACACAACAAGCTTGGGAGTTGGGGGAAAGCTGTCAGGTTTTGGTCACCAGTCACATTTTCTAACTTCAAAGCCTTCTCAATGTTCTAATATCACTTATTTCTAATACTATGGTTTAACCCAAGATGATACTGTGTCATGTTTAATTTGATTATCATCCAAGCTAAAATTTTACACTAAAATATATAGTGTATCTATATATGTGCATATATAAAATAGACATATATACATATATATCTCATACCACCACATTTCTGAAGTTGAGGAAAAATGTTTTCCTAGGCACAAAGCAAATCACTTTGATTTTTAATTTGTGAAAAAAAAATATCAATTCCAATGCCTTTCTGTGTGGAAAACACACACACAAGAAGTTTGGGCTTGAGCAGAATATACATCACAGTTTGTATCTTTAAAGTTTGTATCTTTAATATATCTTTAATAAGCAGGACAAAGGAACCCAGACAGGTGGGAGATTGAGTGGAGCCAGGAGTGGGGGGAGAGACTGAGGAGCCTGGAGCGAGGGACACAAAGGAGTCAAGTGACCTGAGGTGCGAACACGTGGAGGGAGGCACCAAGCTGGGTGTACACGGCCGGGCAGGCTGTGACTCCTGAATCCCTTGGCCAATGGGGAAAAGGAGAGGGCACCGCGGCCGGAGATCAGGATAAAAGGGGGGCTGCGTCCCCCGGCAACCTGAGAGACCCCACAGGGATGTGCCTGGTGGACTCTCCCTTTATTCGAATAAAGTTTTGGGTTTTGGACATTCAGTTCTTGGACAGCGAGATTTTTCCGCACACTTTCTAAAGCAAAGAACTCTCAGCAGTCACTGTGTCCTGAAAGCTCTCTAGGGAGAACACTCTGCTGAGAGAATCAAACTCCAGCAAGGTTTTGCAAACATCAAATGCAACTTACATTGTAAAGCAAACTATAAAGTGATTTTAGGCAATAAAGCTTGCTGATGAATACAGTTCATAGTGCTTAACAATTTGCTATTAAGAAATATGTCCTCCCAACTAAAACAAAAATTGGACCTAGCTTCACAGCTGAAGGGTTTCTATGAGCTGTGAGGTGCAGCCTGCTGACAGAAGTGCAACAACCCACAAGTTATCGATAGCTACGCTGGCCAGAAAGCAGTCATCTTCTGGGGAATTTCTCCCTTATCCCATGGGTCGCAAGCAGGAATCGCATCTCAAGCAGCTTCTCAGTGAAGGATACTTGACTTTAGAGCTGACAGCTGAATCCAGTTATCTAGAACAGCGTGGATCTCCCCGTGCATTGTAGGGCTCCTGGGGTAAACAGGATGCCACTGGCAGCTCCCCATAGGATCTGCATCATTTCCAGTCCCCTTCAGGTTCCTGCAGGGACTCATTCCAAGTCACATTTCATCTAGACAGGTGCTCTAAAGCACATCCAAGGAGCAAATCCCTGATGGCAAAGGGTGAGCTTCTTTCGGGAGATAGATCCAAATATTTATTAGTCTTTTTCCCTGGAACAACACTGATCTGTATTTTGCAATGACTTCTCACACTCCCAATGAGAGACAATACAGTGCCAGAAAGGTCTCTTGGTGCCATAAAGAATAATAGCAGCCAGACAATTCTGATGCCAGAAAGACATTTGCCCCAAAATAAAGATAACTACTTCAAATCATCTTGTGATGCTGTATTTTGCATTAGCACACTTGATATTGAAATGCTAAACACTAACAGAGACAAGTATCTAACTGCTTAAAAAAGAACAGCAAAAGCTATTTCTATTTTATGCAACTGAATCAGACCAGCTCCAGCCGGACACTCTACTCCTTTTTGAAGTGTTACTTCTGAATGTAAGAAGTCTTAACAAAAATAGACCAGGTGTGCAAACTACCTTCCTATTTACTTTAATACTGACTTTATTAAGCTGAAGCACACTTACATTTCTGCAGTGTTCAGTCTGGTTAGATTTTTGGAAAATAACACCTATCTTGTGTTTTTTGCATCCTTGCATAAAATGATTTGCTCACACGGTGGGAACAAGGAATTATATATGGCAAAGTGCAAAAAGCATCAGAAATATTTATTGTTAATGGATACGCAATGAAGTTCAGTGATTCAACTCAAGTATTTCTGCCCTTACCCATGGCCAAAATGCCATAATGTACAAAAGATGCTTCTCCAACTGGAAAAGGAAAAAGAACTAAAGACCAAATAAATTCTATCCAGAGCATAAAGCCAACAGTTGAATTAGCTCTGTCAAAGTAAGGTTTGCAGAGCTACAAGGATTCTCTCTTCCAACCAGAAACAAAAGAGCAGAGGTTGGAGCCACTTGCCCTTTATGCCCTCAGTCACACAGTATGAGAGCACTCTTGGCACAGGCCTCTCAGGTTACTTGCAGTCAAAAGACTTCAGTCCTGCACATGCTGCATTATTCATCAGAAGCTCCAAGATGGGTCTACTGAGCTGAAGTTTACTCCAATTTTTGCATCTAACAACTACTCTGGGAAAACAAAACACGCATCCCTGCCCCATTATGTTCCCCCCTCCCAATAATACGAGACCCTGACTAACAAAGACACATAGAAGTAACAAAGACACATGCTACATAGAACTTCAGTCTCTTCCTAGCCCCGTGACAGAGCACATGGTGACAGTTACACCAGGTGGAGACTTTGCCAACGTTTGCTCAGTGCTTTGAAAGCCCGGGCACGCTGCTTCGCACATCACCCCTGAGGGCACAGGCACAAGCTACTTGAGCAGGTGAAAGCAGAGCAGCGCACAGGCGCTGAACGGCTCGTGCACTAGCAGCCTGTGCGGCTGCTCCTACGGAGCGACCCTCGGGAGCCAGGCTGCCGTGCTGGCGAGCTCCTCGCAGCGCTGAGGGAGTACCCGGGGCAGACTGCCCGCAGCACGGGGCTGTGCCCTGCCATCCCGAGCCAGCTCCTCCAAGGCGGCTCAGCTGAGCGACAGCCAGCAAGGCAGGAGCAGGAGCAAGCCAGCTCAGCAGGAACTCTCATCTCCAAGCCCTCTCACAAGCCTCCAACTAGTAAGCAGCAGCAGCACTTCCTCTGCAGGGACATATCTAGACTGATATGCCACTGTGTCATAGTAATACTACATTGAGATTTAATATATATATTTTTTAATCCACAGGGGACAATTGGGCCCTTTAGCTGCCTTCCAGAACATTACAGACCTAGAAGTTAACCCTTCACACCTCTACCAAACCGGTAGCTTATGCAGCAAATGCAGTCACTCCTGACAGACCAACGATTAAGGGAAGGGGTCTCCAAGATCCTGGAGAACCTAATGAGCGTGTCTCCTTTAAGAAGAAGAAATTTTGAGCCCTCTTCTACCCTTTTGATATTTGCTTTCAGCATCATTTGACATACACTGGCACAAGAGCCACATCCAGCGCTCACATCTGTGTCACGAAGGCTACTTGCGACGCAAGCTCAGAATCATCGCCGCACTCAGCTCAGAAGCACAGGATGGTTGAGGTTGGCAGGGACCTCTGGAGATCATCTAGTCCACTCCCCCTGCACCAGCAGGGACACCCAGAGCACGGGGCACAGGCTAGAGTGTGTGGCACGGGGTACCACTCAGCCACTCGGCTGCACTCAGCAGCACTGACCTGACGCCCCCGCCAGGCTCAACCACTTGCTGCACCATAGACACTGTTTTTCTTGGTCCTAGACGTAACACCACACCTTGGATACCTAAACTTTATCAAGTGATTTATGTAACCACGTGTGACTGCTCTGCTGTTTGCCAGAAGTTGTTTGCCATCCTCCAAAACTTCCAACGGTATTTTATGTTATCAGCAATATTATGTTACCGATACAAATTTATCAGTAAATTTCCACTAAAATACTTAAATTAATACTTAATTTAAACCTAACTAGTAGCTTCTCATGGGGTGCATGAAAAAAATACTTATGCTCCTTAAGAGATGGTTCCAAAGTTAAGCATTCTCAAAAAAGAAAACCCAGTGCTTATTCTGAAAACATATATTGTTAAATATATATATATAATAGTAGATAATATGGGCTGAGTTATCAGAGAACTGCTACCTTGAATTCTACAGATTATTTTTAAGGTTACCAAGTAGCTGCTTCCGTCTCTCCCGTACTTGATCAACCACCTCAAAAGGCCACTCATAAACCAAAAATGTGTAAGAATACCAAAAATATACGTGCAAAACATAGAGCTTCCACAGAGCTCAAAAGAACAGTTGAACTGAATGCAAGGTATACTAAAAGAAGTAGATAATTATTTTTCTGTTGAACATATAATCAGGTCATTTTATGTACGTGTGCACGAACGTATCTGTGGAAATGTCTGTGGTTCCAAAATTTTGCTACCAGAATCAAAGCCTCGGCCAAGCCAGAGTTTGCACGTTTGGGCTGAAACAGCCAAACAGCCCTAGTTTAAAATTCTTCAGTACTCATCATAATCACCAAACCTGACAAATGTAAATC